>NMUG010002655.1:0-15705 GCA_002855965.1 Monotropa hypopitys
TCCATCGGGGAGAGGAACCAACTCCCAAGTTCCATTATCATGAAGGGCGGTCATTTTGGCCTCTATAGCTAGTCGCCACTCAGACTGAGATAGGGCCTCCTGCAAAGTGTTAGGAACAATAGAAGACGAAACAGCACAAGAGAAAGCACGTAGTGTAGGAGATAAATGATTGTAAGACATACACGATGAAATAGGATGAGCGGTGCTAGAGAGATTAAGATACTTAGCCGGAGGACGCCGATTCTCACGAGTCGGATACCGGCGTGGAGATGGAGCTGTAGGAGAGGTAGTCGGTTCTCGTGACGGAGAAGAAGAAGGCAGAGCGGGCAGAGCGGGTCCTGTAGATATGGGTTGAGGCCGGCGAACATAGACCTGCAAGGGTTGGGGTGAGGGTGGTATAGGAGCACCAGATGGAACTACCATAGGTAAAACAGATTCCAATGTGCGGAATGTTTCCCGAGGAGCAGGGTCAGAGTAAAATGGTAGTGACTCATTAAAGGTAACATCAGCACATACAAAATGACGACGTAGGGTAGGGGAATAACATTTATAGCCTTTTTGAGTGCGAGAGTAGCCTAAAAATATGCATTTGACAGACCTGGGATCAAGCTTACCTCGGCCAGGGTCCAGGGAATGCACATAACAAGTGCAGCCAAATATCCGAGGAGGTAAGGCATGAAGAAGACGGTCGGGATATAAAACATGATAGGGAATTTGGCCACCTAGAACAGTAGAAGGCATGTGATTGATCAAATAGCAAGCAGTAAGAACAGCATCGCCCCTCCTTCAAACTGCAGCCGTGAACTCCCAGTAGCCTAAAAATATCGCCCCTGTTTTTTTTACAACCTTGGAACCTCAATCCCAGGCCAGATCTGCCCCTCCCTTTCGGTGACAATGGGGCGATCTGAGCATCTCTCATCTTACATCTTCTCTCTCAGTCTCACTTGATCGGTGCCCGGGATTAAGAACAGGAGCAAGAGGAATTGGAGAGTTTTGAGGACACCGGTTTGGTCAGACGGCTGGGAGATGTGAGAGAGGGGGTTACAATTGTTTTTTTTTTCACAGGAGGGTTTTGATAGAGGATAGATATTTGGCTCTGATACCATGTTGTTTGAGAGAAAAAAAAAGAAAAAAGGTGAATATTATTTCTTATCATTTATGAGTACATAGAACCCTCTATTTATAGTGAATAGAGGATCTTTCTAGAAGACAATATTCTAGAAAGACAATGTGGGATTATTACTCTAATACTTCTAACAGAACCTTTTACTTTAGTTCATTTTGATATTTGGGGACCTTCACGCACTACGAGTTTGTGTAATGCTCGATATTTTGTCACATTTATTGATGACTTTTCTCGTTTAACTTGGGTATATCTCCTCAAAGATAGGTCTCAATTATTTTCTATTTTTTGAGTCTTTCATGCTGAGATTGTCAACCAATTTAATGCTAAATTACGTATTTTACGAACTAAGAATGCCCAAGAATATTTCTATCGTCCATTTAGACAGTTTACTGAAACTCGTGATATTATTCATCAGACTGCTTGTGTCACTACCCCTCAAAAAATGGGGTTGCAGAATGAAAAAATGGACCAGTTTTAGCTGTAACTCGTGCACATATGCTTCACATAATATTGCCAAACACTTCTGGGGTTATGTTGTTCTTACCGCAAATTATTTAATAAATTGCACTCCTTGGGTATTGAATGGCAAAATTCCTTATTAGGTAATGTTTCCTAACAAGGATCTTTATATTCTCCCCCAAAAACTTTTTGGTTATGTGTCATTTGTTCATACTTTATCTCGAAGTCGTGATAAACTTGATCCCCGTTCTTACAAATATATTTTTCTGTGTTACTCTCTAACTCAAAAAGAATATAAGTGTTATAGTCCCCCATTACGAAAACACTTGGTAAGTGATGATGTGACCTTTTTTAAAAATATCCCATATTATTCTCTTGAGGGTGCTCAGCTGACACCACCCTTGTTGGCACCACCTTGTCTTCCTAAGATTGCTTCGTTATCGGTCACCCATGGTCTTCCTGAGGCTGCTACTCGACCACCCATCACAAAGGTATATGTTCGATGTTCTCCTGTTGATGCTCCTCCTGTTGCCACTTCAAATACATCTTTTGTGCCCACATCATCTCCTCCAACGTCTCCAGATCCAACTCTCGTTGTTCCTATTGCTCATCGTAAAGGTATTCATTCAAGCACTTCTCATCCTATCTCTCAATTTGTGTCCTATGATCACCTGTATCCATCTTTTCGCGCTTTCTCCGTGTCTATGTCCTCTGTTACAATTCCTAAGTTTTATCAAGAGGCTACTTCTCATCCTGGATGGCGTGTTGCTATGGGTTTTTTTGTAAACAAGAAATATGTGTCCTGAAAGAGCCATAGCTTTAATAATGACCAGTCTCTTTTTTTTCAAAGAAAAAAAGTAGCACAAAGAGATTAGACCGCGAAACTAAAGGACGCCTTTAACACACAAGTACGCTCACGCTAGTACAAAAGAAACCGCCTTCTCATGACTCCGAACCTTCTATGAACAGGGCTTTGAACTATATCAAATAGCCCATTGGTTGAGCTTCCAGAGCTCACGTTCACCCTTGTTCAATAGGGGTCGTTTTCATCCAAGGTACGTACTTCTTGTAAATTTGTTTTAAGTGATCCTTCCATTCAGAATAGTTGACACCACAAGGCGCCACTTTCTCTGCCGCGGGAAACGTCAACCTACCAGACATACAGACGGGGAACGAAACGGTTGTCCCTATTGTATTTTAGATGGAGTCATCAACAGGGCTAAGAATCTTTAGGAGTCTAAATCTGGTTTTTTCCAACCGAGTAAGCAGAAGCAGATAGGTTTGGTCACCTGCGATTTAGCGAGATTCTAATTGAAGAGATGCGCGCTTTGTCACTAAATCATACTTAGGATCTTGTTTCCAAGCCTTTTGGAGCGCATATTGTTGGTCTTCGTTGGTTGTTTGCTGTCAAACACAAACCTGATGGTACTCTTAATCGTCTGAAAGCCTTGTGGCCAAAGGTTTCACCCAAACCTATGGGCTTGACTACACTGAGACTTTTTCTCCGGTGGCCAAGCTCAATTCAGTTCGCATTGTCATATCTCTTGCAGTCAACTTTGAATGGCAGGGCTTTGTGTCATCTTTGCAAATCTATTTATAGCATCAAACAATCTCCTGGAGCTTGGTTCGATAAATTCAGTAGTACCGTCGTGTTTTATGGTATGACACGAAGTCAATCTAATCACTCTGTCCTCTTCAAAAGAACCACGAGTGGTATTGTGATTCTCGTAGTGTATGTGGATGATATTGTCATTACAGGGAGTGACAATAATGGGATTCAGGTGTTGATTCGTCATATTTGTTCCAGATTTCTCACCAAGGATCTTGGCAAGCTTCGGTATTTTCTTGGCATTGCAGTTGCTCGTTCTAAAGCAGGCATTAGTTTATCTCAACGAAAACATACTCTTGATCTCTTGAAAGATACAGTTATCTTGGTTCTAAACCTGTAGCTACTCCTATGGAGACTAATCATAAACTTATGTCTGACGATGAAGAGTTTGTTGGCAATCCTGAGTTATATCGGAGACTGGTGATTAAACTTATTTATCTCACTATCACTCGACCTAATATTTCATATGCAGTCATTGTTGTCAGTCAATTTATGACTTCTCCGCGAGTTTCTCATATGGAGGTTGTTGTTCGAATCTTGAAGTATTTTAAAAAAGCTTCTGGACGCAGTCTTCTGTACAAAACATCTGGACATCTTCGTATTGAAGGGTATACAGATGCTGACTGGGCAGGATCCCCTGCTGATCGTCGTTCTACCACTGGTTATTGCATTTTTATATGTGCCAATCTTCCCAAGGCTTTCATTGACTTTATTTGTTGCAAACTTGGAGTAAACAATGTATACGCTCCAGACTAATTGATGCCTAATTGATTACAATGTATACGCTCCAGCTTCAAGGAGAGTGTTGAAAAGAAAAGAAATAATGTTGTAATTATTGTAATGAATTAGGCAATTAGGGAGATTGAAATTTGTCTAATTTGTAGGTAGCATAATTTCCTTATTCTTTTTGTTTCAGAATTTATCTTGTACACAGTCTATATATTGTGCCTTCTAGTGAGAATAATACTTATTGACTCAAATCATTCAACATTAACATTATAAATATAGCATTGACATGAATTCAATAGCCATATCACTTTCCTCAAACATGCAAGGCAACGGCGTTTGCATTTCTCCATGCATTCGAGACAGTGCATAATTGCGCTTATGCAAGGATACATGCATCCCTCTGTACAGGTTCAGAAAATTAGGAAATGATGGTGCTTTACCTCCCACTGCTGCTCCCACGCTATTTTCAAAACCTTCACATCTCCATGGGCAACTCTAGAAAAAAAATAATCAGTCTGAGAAACCTCATCCTCTCTCTTTTTATCTTACTTTTGTCTACTTCAATCTTCAATCAGTGTGAGAAACGTCTCGCTCGCGCTCGCGCTCCCTCTCTCCCTCTCCCCCTCTCTCCCTCTCTCCATCTCCCCCTCGCTCGCTCTCGCTCTCGCTCTCCCGCTCTCCCGCTCTCCCTCTCCCCCTCCCCCTCTCCCCCTCTCCCTCTCGCCCTCTCTCTCTCTCTCCCTCTCTCTCTCTCTCTATCTATCTATCTCTCCCTCTCTCTCTCTATCTATCTATCTATCTATCTATCTCCCTCTCTCTTTTTGCCTCTCCCTCAGTTATATCACAAACTGTTTCCGAAGTACAAGTACGCCAGATAGACCTGGTCATGGTTTAGAAGGATATTGCAGTCCAAAAATTGTTTCCAGATCCACTGATACTATCCTCTAACAGAAACATATATGCGGATCAAAGTTTCAAGTCGATCTGATCCCGTTTGATATTCGGGAAGGGGGTCAAATTCATCTTAAACACGATATTTGTGCATATCATTCCAGACACATTCCTCAGGAGCACAGCCCACCAAAGCTTATGTATTTTAAATCCTGAAACACATGCCAAATTTCAAGACTGACTGAGTTTTTCTTCTAGGTCAAACCCACGTGTAAAATCAGAAAAAACTGCCATCATCTTTGAGCGAACAGAGCACAAAAAGTGATGCTGATCCAGCAAAAAAACAACCCACCGTTGCACCCAGAAGATCGAATAACCTTGTGGAAGACCTTCTGTTCAGGCATAGAAGTACTTTTAATTTAGCCTATGTTTACAAAACATAATATTATTCCAATTACAAAATAAGTGTGTGGAGCTTCGATTCAGGCCAGTTGCACCTAAAGAAGAGTGTGAGAGCACATGGGACCTTCCAACCACGTGGCGGGGCGCGCAAGTTCCTGGGACTGGTTGACAAAGACACAAACGCATCATACGCCTTTAACAAGTTCCAAGCCAGCATTTTTAACACTTTAAACCCTACAAAACTTATTTTTATCCTTAGAAACAGTTGAAAAGCCCAGTCCACATTCCTTCTGAAAACCAAGGTGTTAAGCCCAGTCCACACCAGACACAGGCCCAACCAGGCTCTGATACCAAGTTAAAAAACTCAGTCCACATTCCTCCTTAACACTGGATATGTACCAAAGAGGCAACAAAACGTACCTGGTATATTGCTAGGATATTATTCATTTTTTTCTCTCCTCAATACTCAAGCATTAACTTGATTCGACAAACTCATAATTACAAGAAGGCGATTTAAATTTTTCACCTAATAGCTCATTTACAAAGAGTTGTAGACACATTAGCTCGTGTTTCCCTAAACACATTTTATTGTAAATGTATGCTACATGCAACCGGATCACGTGTCCCAATCAAATGTTCCTGAATGTACCAAAAGGTAGAGGTTCTATAGTGGCCCCCCATAACAATACCCAACATTTTCTTTTTACCTGCTTAAGAAAATCTGCAAGCTTTTTCACTTCTTCCTTCTCTTGAATTAGCTCTCCTTCGCGCTGAGTCAACTGAATTGCTAACGCTTCAACCTGGAGGATGTGAATACAATTACAGGATGCTGGCGTAGAAAAGCACATCAAAATTGAAGACAAAATAATGGTCTTAAATCTTAATATTATAACGCAGCAACCATTAAAAAAGATACAATATACCAACAAAACACCACAGCTCATATCCACAAAAGGCAAATAATCAGAACATTTTCGAAATTACGTATTGAATAAGATTGTGACAATCTAACAAATTCTTCAAAATATAGCTCAAAATTTATATGAAACAATAGATATAAGTAAGAAATCTCACTTCGCACCTGGATTCATTGACTTTCAATTTCCGTACAGTCAAGTAGAAAAATATTATAGCCTAGCAAATAACTTTCACTTTTCACAACACTTTCCATGGCCGGAAAACCAAATTTCAATCATGTTAGAGTTTGTCCCACATTGGTTAACTATTAACTCCAAAACTAGTATATGAGCATGGACTGTCTCTCCACTCACTGTCAATTGGTTTTAGATTAAATATTTTAACATAATATCAGAGCTAGAGTTTCGGAGCCTTTTGAACAACTTCATTGGTTGATTAACTCATTGGTTGTGTTGTAAGTGCACTTCATTTCACTATGATCTGTGTTGTTAAACTCTCATACTGGTTAATTATCAACTCTAAAACTAATATACGAGCCTGAACTACCTCTCTACTCATTGGTCATTGCCAATTAGTTTGAGTTAGATGTGTTAACAAATCCTATGTGGTCCGTCAGCCAATTGACAAAATTGTGGTTGGGCGACCAATCTCCAAAATTGGTCGACCAAGTTGACATGAGTCACATAGCTCGAGTTTTCAAACTACGATTGTCCAAGCACTGGTTGGGTAGCCCAATCTCCAATGTTGACATGAGTCACATGTCTCGAGTTATTCAACCTATCCGTCGAAGCACTTACCGACCCCCTAGACCAGGCTTACATCCAGGAGACTTACGTCCAGGACATGCATTTTAATAGCCAAGCGAGCTGAAACAATGCAATATGATTAATTGAGATATCCTCTCAAGCGTTAGGAACCCACTTTATCGTTTCTTGGAAAATATCTTATTTTATTTCAATTGCTCAGATCATTTAAGAAAACACTTAATTGTTTATTGGAAAATAACTGATTTTCACTTTCAATTGCTTCGGGCACTTACGAAAGGAGTTCAAATACACCAACCACAAATTCTGAACATACCATATGAACATATATTCAAACACTTGCTCATAGACATCATTATGAAGTGGACCATTACGATTTAAGAATCCGCGGAGAAAAACTGCTTCATTCAATCTGGAAAAAATGTGTTTCTTTTAGGTAATCTCCAAGTCTTAAGGATGGAGAAAAGATCCATTTCATGCTCTTTTGATGAGAAAGAGATTTTGCAATTTTTGGCCGTTTGTATGACCTTTTTCTCTGCTAACCTTATCAGTTGTCTCCATTTTGTTAGAGGCTACACCCCTTCTCTTTCCCTCAGTTAAATTAAGTAGCAAGATAGAGTCACATTGCATCACGTGTTGCACACGCGCCCTTCTGTACTTCCACTATAACACTTCTTTCATAGTTAACCATCATGACTAGAAAGGACCATGACCATAGCATCAAAATGCTTTGTATGAAGTAATAAAAGCTGAGTAGCATGCAACCGTCACAAAGAACTAAATGCTTTCAGTAAGCTTTTAAAGGTGACTACTTTTTTCCCGTCTTAAATAACTCAAACAGCTCAACAAATCAACAGTACTATTAGCACTCTCGGGTCTAAAGTCATTGGATGAGCAATTTTAATATGACAGACAACAAGAAATGATTGGCAAGGAGGATAAAACTAACCATAGCAACAGCTTCTTCTACATCATCCTTATTTTTTCCCGCCACGCGACCTCTTAAGGCTTCAAGCGCATCTATAAGCTTCTTTAGAAGTACATGTTTCTCCCATGAAGCTGCCTCCCTGAGTCTAGCCTGTATTAAACCGAAGAAAACATTGAATATCGTAAAAACTCACCTTAATACTGAAGCTCAAAGTTTAAAATTTTACCCCAAGAAAAGAATAAACACTACGAAGTATTGGCGTTTCGGCCCTCATAGCATTTAAATTTAGGTCTCTCTTATTACTGCTTCCCTTAGTTGGCTCAAATCTAGTAAGAAGCCCCAAAACTCAAAAACCATACAAACATACTTCAATTCACTGGAAGCTCTACGCCTCTACCCTTTAGCAATTAGCATGGCTATTCAAATGAAAATTCTGTTGTACATACATATAACAGTAATAACTGTAAGGTTGAGTCATTTAGCTCTAAAAAATGAACACGCAACAGACTTGCCGGAATTTGAACACCCAGCACAAGCTAACTCGTAATTAGATGCTTAACTGGAATACATGTGGACAAAAAAACTTTATTTCAACCACGAAAGTTAATTTTAATAGGCTATTCAAACGGATACAAATCCTCAAAAAAATCATTTATCAACATGTTTGTGGAAATAATATTTAAATGTCCCTTACTATTTACTCATATAAGTTAGGTTTAACATTTAATGGGATCTTGCAAATAACAGTTGTACAACTTGAGCTTTTAAAGGATTACCCTAAAAGAATTCTAGGCCTGCCACCGCTTCGAGTCGGGACGCCACTTGATAAACTATGGGATCAGTTGATTCCACAAATTTTTAAAAAATGAGTATAAAAATTTTATATTTTTATAAATTCTTTACCAGTGCAGTGGTAAAGAATCAATCCAATAACATTAACGTCTTAAATTCGAGTATGAACATAACCACTTTGCATATTATTACTAAAGTTTAGGCTTGTAATCATCATTTCCCCACTCGATACACCCATTAATGGGTACCAAATGAGCCTTGATTTATAAATTCTTGAAAAAAATCCATGTTTGAACACATTAAATTAGATGGGTCAATTTATACTTCTTTGTGCATCATTCGAACTATAATTAATAACTTTTTCCATTAGTTTGGAGTTAATCTACTGAACAAACCCAAAAAAGAACTTAAGTTAGGAATTAGTTTTCTAACTTTAAAAAATTAAAATGATATAGAAACAAATATTTTTGTTGTATTATCCATGCACAGTTCCATTTCATGGATACAATCACACACCCTCAAATGCAAGATGAATACAAGATGCAAGTCCTCAGGACCCATCCAGGGGAATACAACCAGCTACTCATATGCATGACCAACAAATGAAAATAAAGTTGTATATTGATATCCTGTAACACTATACAATGCCCTAATTTATACAAGAGGAGAGACATCTCTTATGGAAATACAACCCATCAAACCCTAATCAAATCTAATCAAATCAATCAAAATAATGTACAATGAATGATTTGGTCAAACATAATCAAAAATAAAGATCCTAATTAATCTAATTTATTTTTATTTCCAACACTCCCCCTCAAGTTGGAGCAAAGATATTAACGAGACCCAGCTTGCCGAGAGATGATTGAAGAAGCGTAGGACCAATAGACTTGGTAAACATATCAGCGGTTTGATCAGATGAGCGAACAAAACTTAGAGTAATAACACCAGATCGAACTTTTTCCCCCAACTCATTTAGAAGAGATCGAAGCCAAAGGAGCTCACATGTGCCATGAGCCATAGAACGGTATTCAGCTTTAGCAGAGGAACGCAAGACAACAGCTTGCTTCTTACTCTTCCAAGATATAAGATGACTGCCACGAAAGGTACAAAAGCCAGAGGTAGAGTGCCTGTTACCCTTAGAACCTGCATAATCAGCATCTGTAAAACATGAGAGATCTGACTGTTCTCCAGCTGTAAATAAAATCCCAAGACCAGGACAAGTCTTGAGGTATCGAAGGATATGGTAGACAACATCCAAATGAGACGTACGAGGGGAATATATAAATTGGCTCACAACACTGACGGCAAAAGTAAGATCCGGTCTTGTGTTCGTTAAATAGATAAGACGACCCACAAGACGTTGATACACCGAAGGGTCTGGTAATAACTCTCTCAGTTCTGCAGTTAACTTAAGATTTGGGTCCATAGGGTAAGAGGCAGGTCTACATCCAAGCATACCTGTGTCCTGAAGACGATCTAGAGAATACTTTCTCTGGGATAACGAGATACCATGGTGAGACCTAGCAACCTCAATACCAAGAAAATAACGAAGAGAATCCAAATTCTTAACATCAAATGATGTACTCAGGTCATGTTTTACTTGAGCAATTCCAGATACATCATTACCAGTGATAATAATATCATCAACATAGACATAGAGAATAATACACTTCCCTTGAGACTGGCGACGAATAAAACATGTGTGATCTGAATGACACTGAATAAATCCCATACTGAGAACCACATCGCAAAACTGACTAAACCAAGCACGAGGAGACTGCTTCAGGCCATAGAGAAATTTTCGAAGACGACAAACTTTCCCAGAACACTCCCCCTGAGGCCGAAATCCTGGTGGAGGATCCATATAAATTGTCTCAGTCAAATCTCTATTCAGAAAAGCATTTTTAATATCAAGCTGATGAAGAGGTCAATCAAAAGAGGCAGCGAATGAAATAAAAAGGCGAACAGTAGTTAACTTAGCCACTGGAGCAAAGGTGGCCCCAAAATCCTTACCAGAAACCTGAGTAAATCCCTTGGAAACCAAACGCGCCTTATAACGATCAATAGATCCATCCGCCAAGTATTTCAGACTAAACGCCTATTTACACCCAACAGTACGCTCACCTGTCAGAAGAGCAACAAGCTCCCATGTCTGATTGGCCTGAAAAGCATCCATTTCTGCTTTCATGGCAGCAACCCATTTAGGATCCTGGAGAGCCCCATGGACAGAACGAGGAACAAATGTTTTACAAGAAGCAGAGAATCCCTGATAATACACATACTTTGAAATAGGATGATTAGTACTTTCAGCCAAAAGATAACAAGCAGGTGGGCGACGAACACGGGTAGGGTAACGGGGAGAGGCAACATCAAGGGAAACCACAGAAGGTAAGGGAGAAGGAGAGATACCTGGATCCGGAGAAGACGTTGGCAGGGGTTCAGATGAGCGAGGACGGCGGGAGTAAACCTGCAATGGATCGTGAAGGATAACATGGGGCAATGAGTCAACAGTGGAATCAAGAATAGGAATGGGCCTAGGTAATGTGGAATCCTCGGCCACAGCAGGTTCCACTAGTATTTGTCCTGCAGAGGGAGAAGAACCTGGAAAGAAAGGAACAGTCTCCAGAAAAGTAACATCCAAAATATGATATATGTGACGAGTAATAGAATCATAACATCGATATCCCTTTGACATGGAGGAATATCCTAAAAAGACACAACGAATAGCTTTGTCATCAAGTTTAGTGCGGGTAGGACTCTTATTTTGCACACAACGCATGCATCCAAAGACACGAGGCACTAGAGAAAAGAGTGTAGCATTGGGTTTATGAATGTGAATTGGTGTTTTTCCTTGAAGGACACGGCTGGGAGTACGATTAATAAGATATGTGGCAGTGAGAACAGCCATATGCCAGAAATATTTAGGAACATTCATACCTCGTAAAAGACGTCTAACAACAGACATGATGTGACGGTTTTTACGTCTTGACACACCATTTTGTTCAGGTGTATAGGGACACGTATGTTGTTGAAGGATTCCATCTTGATTAAGAGCAGATCGAAATTCATCAGTGATATACTCCGAACCATTATCAGACCGAATATTACGAATCACAGTATGATATTGGGTTTTAATCATTTGTAGGAAATTTCTAAAGTAAGTAAAGACTTCAGATTTTTTCTTCATAAGATATACCCAAGTGCAACGAGTGTAATCGTCAATAAAGGTGACATAGTAACGATGGTGAGACAAGACAGTAACAGGTGAGGGACCCCAGACGTCAGAATGAATAAGGTCAAAAGCACTAGGAGCTCTATGCATACGTGGAATATAAGAGGTACGAGTGTGTTTAGACAATTCACAGACTACACACTTGAAATTGGACTCCTTGCAAGCTTTATTTAAGTGAGGAAACAACCAGCATAAGTACTGAAAGTTAGCATGTCCAAGACGAGCATGCCACAAGTCTAAAGTTTTAAGACTGAAGTCAAATTTATGAGAATCTGGCAAAATAGAATTACTAGAACACAAAGCTTGCAGAGTAGAGGACATAGGAGATCCAAAGTAATAGAGGCCATCACGCTCATACCCCCTGCCAAAAATCTTCTTCGAAGTCAGGTCCTGCAAGTAGCAACAAGAAGGTAGGAATACAACAGCATAGTTATGATCTTTGGCAAGACGATTAACCGAAAGAAGATTGTAGGCAAAATTAGGGACATAATAAACAGACGAAAGAGTAATATCCGTGGATAAACAAACATCTCCATGATGATGCACTGGTATAGAGGATCCAACAGCAATACAGACTGGCTGAACAATAGGAGTAACAGAAGAGGCAAATATAGAAGACTCACCAGTCATATGATTATTAGCACCAGAATCTAAAATCCAGGTGGAATGGGCTGACTTACCATAAGGAGCGGTTGGAGTACCTGTGGTAATAGCAGTAGTGGGACCGCAGACCGAGGAAGCCTTTTTTCCAGTATCACCCATGAATCCAAACAATAAAGGATATGACAGAAATCATAAATAGGCCAGAAAACTCATACCGCTTTAGTCGTAATCACTCATGAAGGAGCAGCGAGGGATGCCGATAGATCTGGATGGCCGATCTGGATGGCAACAGAGCAGATCTGGACGATGGCGGATCTGAATGGCGGCAAACAGACTAGATGATAACGTCAGAGAATGGCGACTGATGGCGGAGAGATCTGAGAGAGGACATCACAGTAATGAGAGAGAGATGGCTGACAATGGGTAATCTGGACAGAGGCGCGGAAGGCACCGACGAGAGGCTGCGGTAGTCGAGGTCTCAGAGAGAGAGAGATGCTACAGAGCTGGTGAAGGGAGACTGCGGCTGAGAGGAGACAACAACGAGATGGCTGGAGAGAGGGCCGGCGGAGAGATAATCGGCAAGAGCCAATCGCTGAAGGCGACGCCTGGGTGTTGTCGCCTGGGCTGGAGGAAGGCGGTCAGAGATGGCTGGCGATCGGAGCAGATCGCTGAATGGCCGGAGATGGTTGGCCGACTGAAGGAGGCGAAAGGATGGTCGGTTGAGGCTTGGAGAGAGAGGCGTTGGGACTGGACGGCTGGGGAGGAGACGATAGCTGGCCAGAGAGTGATTTGGCGGAGAGATGACCGACGAGGGTAAGCCGCTAAAGGCGGCACCTGGGCTGGAGGGCGATCGGAGTAGATTGCGGAAGGGTCGGAGATGGATGGCCGGTTGAAGGAGGCGGAAGGTGCTCAGAGAGAGGTGGGCAGTGGAGAACCCGACGAGAGGGAGGGCGGCGCTATAAGGGCACGACTAGGGTTTCCTTCGATTAGAAGGATAAAGGCTGATTATTACAGCCGAAAAAAATAGAAAAAGAAACTCTATCGAGAGAGAAGAGAATTGGATGGACGCCAAAGACTTTCGTGGCGCTAATACCAAAATGAAAATAAATAAGTTGTATATCGATATCCTGTAACAATATACAATGCTCTAATTTATACAAGAGGGGAGACATGTCCTATGGAAATACAAGCCATCAAACCCTAAACAAATCTAATTAAATCAATCAAAATAATGTACAAGGAATGATTTGGTCAAACATAACCAAAAATAAAAATCCTAATTAATCTAATTTATTTTTATTTCCAACACCAACAATCCTAGGGTAAACCAGTCCTAAGAACTCACCTCACCATCTATACAAACCCACCATCACACTATTACTAGCGAGACTGCCTCAAAATATACATCTCACATCTAGCTCATTTGTGAATTGAATATGTGGTTATTTTCTTTCTTTGAATACAATAAATATCATCCACCTCACCAATGGACAGGTTGAATATACGAAACCCTTCCATGGGAGAATACAAGGCATGCAGACTTGAATACATGAAATGCTCGATGCTTGAATACAATCACGAACGGGTTGAATACGTAAAACCCCGTCGTTGAATACACATGTGCCTCAGGACTGAATACAATGAAAGCCCGGTGCTACGATAGGACTAAATACACGAAATGCCTAACATAGAGCACATCTTCTCGGAACTGAATACATGAATACATGACACGTCCGACACTTAATACAAAATACACTCGTTCAAGGAATACACGACGGGAATATGTTGAATACAAAAACACATAGGAGTATGTGACTTATTGAGTGGTTCCTTGAAAGAGTGGCCCGGCGACCAACTCCTAGTGTTCCTCGTGATTCATCGAATAAGTCGGGAGGGCACAGTCAAACCACCATTGTGCAATGTCTAATGAATACAATATCCCAAAATACAAATGCTCAAGTCACCATACTCGTTGAATACAAGGGTCGGGCTTGAATACATGAAACACCCGCCACTTACAATACATCCAAGAATACATAGAATATGCTTGAATACGTTCTGACTCCTTTATAATACATAGAATACATTTGGATCCTTATTTGAATACATATGAATACATTGGATACAATTCTCTTGAGTGAATACATGATTGTACTTAAATACTCTCTTCGAGTATTCCACAATATTTGTGTGCATTGAGTACAGTTGAAAAACCCAATCCACATTCCTCCTTAAAACCAAGATGTTAAGGAGAGGGAAACTTGAGCTTTATAACCAATAGAGATAGGACATAATTAGGCGATGTGTGATATATTCCAACACATCCTCCTGGACCACAACACAGGGTAGCCGGACAATCGGCACACCCGACACAGGCCCAACCAAACTCTGATAAATTAAGGTGCTAAGGAGAGGGAAACTTGAGCTTTATAACCAATAGAGCTGGGATATAATTAGGCGACGTGAGATATATTCCAACAAGTACATTAGGCCACCCTTTTATTTATTTCAAATTCAATTCTTGGATATTTGATTGTTGAATCTCAAACTTCCCAATTACGTCATTTTCCCTCTCAAGTCCATATTCCACCACTCATATATTTCCCAAGAACCACTTGACCCCAAATGAAACTAATGTGAAATGATGCATGAGGATACATCTAACACCTCCAATACTATCTTTATGATCTCAAGTCATTCGTACGATTCACGGTTTCCTTCAAATCAAATCCAGACCTAAAGTATGCATTTTATCAAACACTTGCCCTTCATAAATTTGAAGGCCACAACCTATCTCCCTAATCATCTTCCTATAACTTCAGATCACTTGTACAACTCATATCCTTCCCAAACCAAGCCCAAAATCTAACTTAGGCATTTTATCGAACATAAAATGTTCATAAAAATTTAAGGGCCACATGTTGCCCTTATAGCCATCACCCTATCACATATGCCAACTTCAAACTCATGTCTAGGCATACCTTAGGCCACCCAAGTACACCTAGCACATAGACTACGAAAATGAAGGAAAAGAAGTCACTCTCTCTCACACACACAAGGGAGTAGAGAAGGATTTACCCACCAAGAGATTCAAGCCTTGAAAACCCTAGGTGAGGGTTTCTTCACAACCACACGAACCGAACCCACCGTTGTGTAGCCCTTGATGCGCTCGTCAACATTGGTGAAGAGCTTTTCTCTGGAAGCCCAATGCATCTTGCTACATCTAAGGGAGAAGAGAGTGAGAGAGAG
>NMUG010002656.1:0-15698 GCA_002855965.1 Monotropa hypopitys
AAAAACTCCACCACTGCCATACACGCATTACCGAAAATTGGGCTCCCAATTTCCGGAAAACCGAACCTCAGTATCTCCCACAACTCCGTGCACACACCCACATTTCTGGAAATTGGTGAGCCAATTTCCGGAAAACCCACCCATTCTGGTTCTTCCTTCTCCCTTCTTCCTCTTCCTTTCCCGCAAATCCCCTATCCCTCTTCCGGAAAACCAATGCTCCCCCTTTCTTCTTCTTTCGGTAAAGCAGCCCATCTCTCTCTCTCCTTTCTTCTCCATATTTCTGGAAATGGGGCATTGCCCTTTTTTTCTCTTTCTCCACCCTTTTTCCAGAAATGGGAGTCTGCCTCCTCCCTTCCTTCTCCGGTAAATCAGGAGAACATAACACACACACACACGCACGCACGCACGCACCACACACACACACACAAAAAAATTGAAATTCCAGGGTGGGCATGTGACCCCCCTGGTCAGAGGCCCAATCAGACAGAGTAGAGGGTGTGGAAACAATGAAACATATCCTTGTGAAAAGAACCTCTCGAAACAAGGTATCACTTGTGATATCATCCATTCATTTTTCCGTCACAAGGAATTATGTAGAAGTCTTCACATATATGGGTTTGAAAGGGAGATCTGATATTGACCTTCCCTCTCTCTCAAAGATGACATATCTTCAGATTGAACTTGTTCTCTCACCTTCAACCCAAGCTCTTATGTTTCACGGAGAAGTGGTTCCTAGCTGCAGCGATGGGACGCATTTTGGGCAGTTGGGTCTATTAACTAAGCCATGTTTATGAGCAGAGCAAATTAAGATAGATGCATGTAATTCCTATGTGGCGATTTTTCATTATCTGGCCCACTTACCAACATTGTTGTCAAATCGTGAATCAAGATGGTCCTTTTTCGAATAGTGAATCGTATCGAATTGTGTCACTTGGATTCGATTATGATTTCAAAAATTATGTTGAAATACATGTATATGCCTTTAGATGTGGACAATATATGTAAAATGATTATTTTAGTCCTAAATCAATAAGAACCTTGTCTTAAGTAATGGTGTGAGGATCCCACGGTCTACTAGGGAAGGCCCTTGCTTGTATTGCAAGACACATGGATTCAAATTTTGTCTCCTTTTATAATAGAAAAGGATTCAACAACCCTTTTAGATTATGTTTGGTTCGCTGGAATGAAATCTAAACTGGAATGAAATTGATATTGTAATGGACTTGAATAGAATGACATTGGAATGACCATTCATATTCCTATGTTTGGTTGCAGTTAAGAATCAATAACAAAAACTAGAACTCTCATTTTAATTGTTCACACTATTCGACTTATCTTTTCATTTTTTTTCATATTTGATAGTTTTGTGTCTTATTTTTGTGGATTATTGGTTCATCTCAATGAGAAAAATCTAAAAAACTATTTTTGTGAATAGTTTTGTATCTTTACATCCAGTTCAAGAAGAGTATCAACAGTTTTGTTGTCAGTCAGACGAGCACGAGAAAGTATATCGGCGACATATTTGGACTAGGATAAGAGACACCCCTTGGGAGAGGAAGCAACTTCAATACCAAGAAAATACCGAAGAAGGCCCAAGTCTTTCATTTTTAATTTCCGAAATAAATGATGTTTCACATCATCGATAGCAGCAGGATCAGAACCAATAATAATCATATTAACTACATAGAGTACAAGAACTAGACCATGAGTTGTGCAACGGATAAAGAGAGCATAGTCATGCATGCTAGGTTGAAAACCAATATGAATAGTCACATCCTGAAATTAGGCATACCGGCCACGTGAGGATTGTTTTAAGCCATAGAGAGCACAACGAGAATGACAAACCAGACCAGAAGGATGCAAAAATCCAAGAGGAGGGCACATATAAACTTCTTCAGAAAGATACCCATTAAGAAACACATTTTTCACATCCAGCTGATACAACAGCCACTGAAAGACCATAGTGCGAACAATCGTTATTTTTGCGACAAGAGCAAAGGTCTCGTCATAATCAATCCCGTATTCGTGAGAAAACCCTATAACAACTAAGCGGGCTTTATATCGCTCCAAAGAACCATTTGAATGTGTCTTGATCTTGTATACCCATTTGCAACCAATAAGATTTTTGCCATCCAGTAGTGGAACAAACTCACAAGTGTCAGATTTAATAAGAGCAGTAAGTTCGGCATTCATGGTATCCACCCAATGGGGATCATTACAGACCTCTTTGCATAATCTAGGCTCAAAGAAAGAGTGTAGACGAGACAGAAAAGATTGATAGGATAACGAAAACAGGTGCTAGAGAAACTAAATCTTATCGGTGGTTTGCAGTTTTTACGGAGGTGATACTGCTGAGCGAGCGAATTAGGAGCCACCAAGTCAGGCTGGGGAGCCGGAGAGTTGGAAGTCGGTGGCAGAGGAGTTGTAGAGCGATGAGAGTAGGTCATAGGGAATGGAAGAAATAGGTTTTCAGGGATGAGGAGGAGGGGGGTGTAATTGAGGAGCGAGTAGTAGCAGAAGTGGAAGTATATTCTTCGGTAGGAACATCTATGGGGAAATGGTCGATACGAATCAAATCCTCAGCTATTGGAGTAGCTTTCGGTGGAAGAGTGAAGTAGGTCAGATGCTCAATGAACGTGGAATGCCTAGAGACGTACAGTTTTTTGGTGACGGGATCATAGCACCGATAACACTCTTGATTAATGCCATACCCAAAAAAGACACACAAGACACAACATGCACTGAGCTTAGTACGATCTTTCTTGGGGAGAAGGGTGAAACAACTAGAACCGAATACACGAAGAAGGAAATTAGGAACCTCACCATGCAGATGCCCATACGGAGAGCTCCCCAGAAAGAAGAGGAGTAGGCATCCAATTCAGATGATAGACTGCGGTGAGGGCAACTTCTCCCCAGAATACAGAAGGGACAGAAGATGACAATAGGAGAGATCGAGTGGTGTCAAGGGTGCGACAATGTTTTTGCTCAGCTCTACCATTTTGAGCATGAGTATCAAAGCAATAGGATTGACGAACAATGCCATATGTTTCCAGGAATGCAACAAACTCAGAAAGATTGTATTCCCTGCCCAAATCAGACTTAAGAACTTTAATGGATGCAAAGAATTGAGTTTGAACTATAGCATGAAATGAACGATAAACTTTTAAAAATCAAATTTGTGTGTCAACAAGCAAACCCAAGTATACCGACTATAATTATCGACAAAAGAGACATAGTAAACGGAACCACCTTTAGTAGCAACCGGAGATGGTCCCCACAAGTCAGTATGGACAAGTTGAAAAAGAGAAGTGGAAACAGATGTGCTTTTATTAAAAGGTAAGGCCGACATTTTTGCAAACTTGCAACCACTACAGTCAGAAAAGTCGCTCGCTGAAAATTTTCCCAAGAGACCAGACGTAGCTAAAAGTTTGAGATGCTCACTAGACAAATGCCCTGACCTAGAATGCCAAAGATAAAAGGAGGTGGAATGCTGATCTTACCAAAAGGATGATGCTACTATGCGAGATGACTCTATCGGAATATGCAAACTTTCCAAGATATAGAGATCACCAACTCTACGGCTGGTTCCAATCTACTTCTTGGACACCCGATCCTGCACATCACAACCAGAAGAGAAACAAAGGATGTCAAAGTCGGAGTCAAATAGTTGGCTAATCGAAAGAAAGCTTAACGTTAACTGAGGAATATAAAAGACATCAAGAATATATAGTAAACAGAAAGTAGTTGGCAGAATAAAACCAATATATTTTACATGCATGGGAGAGCCATTTGCCGCGAATAGGTGAAACGGGGTTAACACAGTGGCTAAGGATGGACAGACCAGGAGTCATATGATGAGAAGAGCCGGAGTCAAAGATCCAAGTGGTGGGTAAGATACATGGGGTATGAGAGCCATGCAAACCTGTGTGAGTGGTGGTCATGGCGGAGGCTGGGGAAGAATTCTCATGAATGGCTGCCATAAATGCCTTATACTACTGATATTGTAGAAGACTGAAATGTGCTAAGAACTTGCTGGAGAGACAAAACGGAAAACGAATAATTGCTGGAGAGTGCTTGTATGAGGGTCACCACTGTCCGACAAAGGTCACCGGGGTCAGTGATGGTTGTGCGGGGGTTGCACGAGGTCTGGTGGTAGTGGCTAATGCAGGGAGCAGACGAAGAGAGCAGATCAGGGGTTTTCTAGGCCAGACGAAGGTTTTCGGACAAGACAGAGAGCAAGCAAGGCACTAGAAAGGTGCTATGAGGGGCGGCGAGTACATATCGGGGTTCGGAGAGGCCAGACGAAGGTCACCTGAGGTCAGGTGAGGTACATCGAAGGTCGCCGAAAAATGCAGAGGTCCGTCGAGGCACTAGAAAGGGACGGCGAGTGCAGATCGAGGGCTCAACAGGATCATCGGACATCAGGGAGGGTTCGCCGTAGGTCGGGAATGGTCGCCAGAGGTCTGACGGGTCTTGTTGGATGCCATCTAGGGTCGTCGGAGGGGTACAATGGTCTGATGGTTGCTGAATGAGGCCTGATGATGTCGATAAGATGCAAAGAAGGCAGATTCGAGGCTTAACTAAGTGGACAAATGTCAAGGAGGCTTCGCAGGAGGTTTTTCAGAGTTCAATGGGGTCGCCGGAGGTCGGCAGATGTCTGTCGGCTGCTAGAGGTCTGAGGTCTGGTGTATATCGATCTCGTGTATATCGATATAACACACACACACACATACATATATATATATAGATAGAGAGAGAGAGGTCTTGTGTATTGAGATCTGGGGTGCGGTGGTTGCTGGCAACGATCACTAGCACTAGTTGTTGAAGAGACAGAGAGATGCACGATTCAGAGCAGAGAGGAGAGACCAAAGTCTGAGGAGAGAGAAGAGTGCTACAATGGTTGCAAGTACGACAACGGTTCCCAATGCGATTAATCTGTTACCCACTCTGATACCATGATAATATTGAAAGAGAAAAGAACTGAGTATTGTATTTCTGAATAATAAATTACAAATACAAGGCTAAGTATAAATAGCCAAAAAACGCAATCAATCCTACTATACATAATGCTAATCAAATCCCTAAATTATGTTAATCAAATCCTAGATTACGAGATACTGCCTAAAAATCCTAGATTACGGGATACTACGTAAATTACGGAATACACTGAAATATATACAATAAGATACATTCACAGATGCATCACATGGGAAGATGAAAAAATCGGTATTTAAATCAAATTGATAAAATTTAGAAACAACATGCATCCATATACAGGATCATCATTATATATACACATTGCGAGATTCCCAACTTTATCGATTTCAGTATTTACGATGTATTTTGTATGAAAATTGAGGTCTATGTATTCAGATTCATGTCATAAGGATCTAATAGAGTTTTTTACGTGTTGGATGCCAGTTACCTAACACACAACACTCCTCTTTCATCCGAGCTTGTGACCCGCTGTGTAAAAAAATAAGTCTCTAAGTGTGACATAGGCGGAGTTAAATTGAGGTCTCTATAATTATGAAAAAGGCCATTCAAAAATGACTGTCATGAGCAGATAACTAAAAGGGTTAAAAAATTATTGTTATTTTTCTATCTTCATCAACCAGGTGAATAGTAAAACTTTTGCCATTCATATAATCCTAGTACTCACCTCAAAAAGGCTATAAATATCTAAATTGCCAAACTTTTTCAATCATCTCAATGATTTGAATTTATTTTCTTGCTGATGTGAAATGTTTACTGAGTGAATCAATTTCTAGGTGTATCGAACCGAATTGTAAAACAAGTATAGCAAATCATATGATTTTGTGTCCCATCAATTCACCCTACAGACACGAATCCATATCTTAGTGTATGGTATCGAATCCTACGACACGCATCGTGAATCATATGGTTATCATAGCTTGCCACATAGTGGCTCAGCCCTTGCCTAGCTTTACGATGAGAGAAAGGGGTGTACAATATCAGCTTAGGATGTAATTGTGCATTATTGTGTCTTTATACCAACTTTTTGGCTTTTTTTGTAGACAAACATGTTGTGCTGGTTCAACCGTCCCTTGGAACAGGACTCTTGCTTTTAACCGAAGCTCAACTTGTCAATGTCCAGATATAGGTTGCATGTAAACCACCACCCTCACCCAACGATGGGAGAGGCTTAGGGAATCAATTAGAGTCCCAATATGTTTTATCTACCAAAACCAAAACTACACCCTATGTACACGAATGTAGAAAACTTTGGTGGTGGAACACAGGATGTTTTGTATTACGATATGAATAGAAAATCCTAAATAGGAGTCAACATAATTAAAGTTGAATGCTATGTTTACCATGGTGATTAAATTTGTTATGAATATGAATTTCTTTGACCCTTGAGTATATGCCATACATTGCACAGTTGTTAGTGTTAGGGCCTACGAAGGATCGACACAATCGATGAGCTCACATATCAGTGTCGTGGAAGTTTGGGACACAGATCGTCTAGACACATTACCGACATGACCAGCATGCAAAGTGAGCATCCAAATTTGTTTTTTTTTGAATTTCAGAAATGTTGCCGGACATGAGTAGTCACGTCGGACTCATCTTTCATCCTACTCACATATAGGTTTGGCAGAATTTTTTGAATTTCAGTAACATTGCGGGACATGACTAGACACGCCGGACTCATCTTTCATCCTGCTTATATATAAGGTTGGCAGAAAGAAGAAAAAGATGTGTCCCTGCTTCTTAGGTTAGGACTAGTATAGATTGACAATTTGATGACTTGATGAAGCTATATAAGGTAGAGCTACGGGGAGGAGCAATTGGAGTACATTGAGAGGTAAAGCTACTGGAAGGAGTTTGCTACACCCTTGTGAAGATGGTGGAACACTTGGAAGTGTCACTCACACATTGGAATGTTCAGAAGCTTCAATTGCAGACAACAAGATGATTTTGGACAAATTCCACTTGGTAGAGCCTTACTCGTCATTTTAGAGCTTTGACTAGCACAAGGACCTTCGAGGCAGGCCAGAGAAATATTGTGTCAAAGTTATGTCAACGTGGTGGTCTACTACCCAAGTGTTCGTGTTCTTACTTCTATATACAATTTCGGAAAGTTTGAATGGTCGACGAGACCTTAGTAGCAAGATTCTCCTATCGGGTGGCGAATCTGCCTTAGAACCTTGCTCTCTCGCTCCCAGGTTAAACTAACCTCTCTCCTATCTACAAAGGAAGCCTCCACCCAACTAGTATAGAACCTATTAAGCATATCTATACTACTTATAAAAGAAGGGAATTGTTTGCCTATTTTTTACTTTCAAAAATACCCTTATTTAAAAAAAATAATAATCTGAAAGATGATCCAAACGGTAATCACTCAAACAACACATTCTTTTATTTCGATTGCGTAGCAATAGTCCTTCTCACACATCGTGTATAAGCTTATGCCCGTACCATACCCTGCCACAATTCACATGGAAACCGGCAAGTCAATTAACCATCCAGTGACCAACTACCTGCAAAAATGTTGTCACCACCATTGCAAGGGTCTCGATTTCTGAGATTGAATCCTCTCCGATGTGCCAAATTGAGAAATTGGAACAATTTTGAATGGAGATATATGGCATATACGTATACCGATTTCAAATTTCTTCTCCTCTTTCCCCATTTAATTTTTTGGTTTGGTTTCGGTATGAAATTCCTATTGCGATTAAAAGTTCCTATGGCTGTATGAGTTTCCTTTGAAGTTCATTTATATTTACCCATCATTTGCACTTTAGTGTTGTATCACGTGCAGACGTATACTATTGTGGATTGGTCCACATGTTAAACTTTATCATTTGAAGGAAAATAGGATGAACTCAGTTGAAGGAGGGTGAAGTTACAAGTGGATTTTAGAGATAGAGGTAGAGATAGATAGATAGAGAGAGTGTGTGTCACACCCCTGATTTTCAAACTATTTTTTCCTTCAATAAAATACTCTCAACCACCTACTAATTATGGTCCAAGAATGAAGTACACCATTCATCACATGCATCTTTCCATTGAAATCAGAGTATTTGTCCACCTGCAGTACAATGACCAAATTACATTTTTAATACTTCAGGTCCAAATATCAACATTACGAGTTTACAAAGTTTTCCAATAATACAAGAGAGGAATGATACAACTATTTAAAAAGCCTTGAATAAAGACTAGAACAATACACCTCTTCTCCAATGGGATGATCACTCCATTCCATGCCAACTCGAACCTGAAATACACATCTGAAAAAGGATTGTCTAAGCCACAAGGGTTCAATAGAAAAAGATCTAGCCAATGGTATATATACAAGTGGTGTTAGGTGCGAATGTCATGAGAAACCTGAGAATGCATGATATGATCATCAACCTCTTGCACACACACACCACAACACCATACCATCCCCTAACCTCAATACGTCCCACCAATAATGACACTTCACGAATTGAAAGTGACCAAACCCCAAACCAAGTAAAACTACTGATTACGAATTAATCCATTCCTCTTAAATTCGAACAACCTTACTAGTAACTCCTTTTTATTCTTCTTCAATTATTTCTTATGATTTAAGGTTTGGTTCAATTCCTAACCTGATAGTAATTTTGAAAACTATGAGTCACGATGAATTTAAGGACCAACTTTTCTCAAACAACGGATCACGATTTGGTTTGGGTTTCCTAAATGAATTCTTGGATATGTTTGAGATTTGTTGAAATAAAGCTAGGTAATACTCCCTTTTCTTAATTCTTCTTTCTTCCTCTCTTGTTCTTCTTTTGCATAAATCACTCTTCTCCCTTCTTTGCATATTCCTGCAAAGAGAGTCAGAATTTGACCAGGAGTGTGACATCCAAGATGAATTTTTAGCCCACAGGAAGGACATAATGGTCATAGGTGGGGGAGATTGTGGTGGGTAGTCGTGGGTCCCCCATCGCTTGGTGGATGTAATTTGTGTGTAATATAAATAATAAATCATGAGCCTACATTGCACAAGGTCTTTTAAAGCCGTGCAGGCGTCAAAGATCATTGGAACTTCCCAGTTAAGCGTGATCGTCCTGGAGTAGTCCAAGGACGGGTGACCCCCTGGGAAGTCCACTGGGATTTGATGGCCAAAGCGGGTAATATTGTGCAGGACAGGGGCAGGTCGTTACAAAGAGTGTCCAATTTCAAGTAGGCATATCCTACCCATATTCTGGACCCACACCCGTGCCATGTCGTGCTATACGAGTACTTTGCCAAAAATGAAGGATCCATGTAACATAGATATGAGCAATCTCCGAATTTACAATACTGTTTCACATTGTGTCATACGATTTGTGTGGCATTATTTCCGTTTTGTTTCTTTTAGCCGTAATTGCTCCACGAATATATTCTAGTTAGAAAAACAGAGGGCACTATGAAGTTTATTCCTCACGTGGCTAAGCTACTATGACTTATACTTGTTAGATTAACTTATCTTAGAACTTTGATTCCTATAAGCCAGCTTTTTGCAACTACCAAACAGGGAAGTGTGTTATTAGAAGGTACTTTTCATTTTCTCTCCAAAAACTTGTGGGATAGAAGTCATTATCTGGTATGCCTTTACTCTTTGGTAACCAATATGCTTAAACGATGTATATTGCTATTGCATACACGGTTCTTATTTGCTCTTATATTTATTAAGGTCGATCACATTCTTTCGAGCCATGGTATTTGTTTACTTCTGAGTTTTAGGATAACCAAGTTATTATCTGCTCTTTTTCTATTCATGTAGTTGGATATATATATTCCTGAATTCTTCATTTCCAAGTGAGATAAGTATACACTCATTTTTATGAATGCAGGTATTCCTCAGCATGTTGGTGAAGATTGTATCTCTAGATTTACCGTTGTGGCATCGCATTCTTGTTCTTGAAGTCTTGCGGGTAAATTTAACGGCCTGGGGGCAGCAATATCTTTTTCTTCTAACACACATACATCTCAATCAGTTAATAAATTGCTTGCAATGATCAAGTGCTTTATCTAACATTTAAGACCCTGTAACTTGACAGGGTTTTTGTGTGGAGGCATGGACTTTGCGCATTCTTTTCAAAAACTTTGACATGTAAGCTCGGTCACTCTAGCTTATTATCTTGTTTTCTGGCAGTGCTCGAAGAGTTGGTAACATGTTAATTTCCTATTCTCACAAACCAATGGTTTTGTTTCCGTCCGTGTGATTTTTAATTTTTGAATTGACAAATCAACATATTTGGGGTATATGTTCTTTGGCTGAACAATCAAATGTCATACCAGTTCCGGCAAATATAGAATATCGTAATAACAATTATCGATTCGGGAGAGAAATGGAGGAATAAAACTCCACACCATTATGAGAAGAATGTCAATTACATTATAACAGACGAAAAACGAAGAACAATGTGCTGCTAAAGATTATGAATACTAGAAAACTAAGATTGTTATATAGCCTAATCCTATTAACGCTAGCTCAACCCTAAGGGAACCCAAAAGACTACAATACCCTAACAAAAATAATAAGTAAATACTATGTTCACCCCCTCTCAAACTCAGAAACTGACTACAAAGAGCATTTTGAGTTTGCCAAATGGAAAGGGAAATGCACAGTCAGTCGCGTGAGGCTTAGTGAAGAAATAAGGCAACTAGAGGGAGGGAGTGTCACACCCTGGATTTTTCAAACCATTTTTTGTCAATCATCAAATACTCTCAACCATCTAACAAAATATCCCAATAAATGAAATATGGCATCCATCACATAAACCTTCCCATTGAAAACAATTTAACAATATCCAATGATACTCTACAATTTTCAGTACAATGTCTAAAATACATTTACAACTCTTCAAGCTCCAAACATTAAATAAGTAAACTTACAAGTTCCTTCCAATAACTCTTGAAATGAATAATACAATCTTCTCTAATCTTTCTCAGTAGAAAAATGAGCAATCTGTGAAAGCATATCTTGTATTTTAGGAATGCATAAATATATTGTATTTTAGGTAGTGTGATCCTTTATTTTAGGTAGTGTGTTCACATTTCTTGTAATCGTTTCCTTTTTAGATGTAGCTTCTTTTCTATATAATCGATTGTAATAGCTAGGTTTATCATTCAGAAACAACACATTCAATTATTTACATCTTTAGAAATTATCATGGTATCAGAGCCTCCAGAAAACCCTAAACCTAAACCAGTCTAAAACAGCCGTCACTCTCTCCCATTTTCTCCTTCTTCCGTTCATCATCATTGTTAGCGACCTCTTCTCCCATAGACGATCTCTGTCAGTCACCACTCATTGTCACCATCATCGCCGACAACCTCAGTAAGACAATTGTCGTCGTCCACCATCTCTCCATAAACGTTCATCGCCATAAATCTGTCCCTCTCTCGCTGCCTCTTACACATGACTATCCATCTGTCTCTCTCTTGTCGTCTCGCCGTCGCCATCCACCATCGCTGGTGACATCGCCATCACCGCTGCTTGTTTTCTTGGCGAACTGAGACATATCGACACCGACCGAACCCTTGTTGGTTCCATCTCCGTCGCTATTCAGTTGCCGTCACTTTTCTGGTCCAGATCTTTGGTCTCGTCCAAACCAGATCCATTTGTTGTCGCCGTTCACAAATATTGTCTAAACCAGTCGTGGTATCACAATCGACCACCATCAACCATCACAGATCGGCCACTATCAAATCAGAGATCTGTCACAGATCCATTCGCCATCACCGTTCAATTCGATTTCCCTCAAACGAACCTCATAGGAACGTCGTTTGCCTCTGATGACCACCATCAGCCATCGTCTCCCTCCAACGATCATCAGCAACCTCCGACGAGTCTCAACAGACTTCGTCTAACCTTTATCTAGTCACTAAGATCACTGACGACCCTATCTCTGTTCTTGCCGACCTCGACACAAGTTTTCTAGTGACCATCGATCTCTGACAGACTTCGAATCTGTCCATTTGGGTCATATTTTTAATTTCTGACCTAGGGTGACCATCGTCTGTCTCCCTCCAACCATTGTCTAACCTCCGGTGACACTACACACCACGGTCAAGTTCCCCACCTAACCTCTGTGGTCTCTGACGATCTCCATCAGATTGCTTCATCATCTGGATCATATCTGGTATCTCAGCCCCTTTTATTTTCAGAAAAGTGAATGGGATGGATAAAAATCAGGCCATTTGTGTCCTTCTGAATGGTAGCAATTATTCTTATTGGGCACACCCTATTCAGTCTTACGGGTAAGACCATACCCTAGCGGCCCCAGACACCCGTGGATGAGCGCAACTATTGTCACCAGAAGGGTCATTGGAAGCATGCATGCCCTAAGCGTCTCCAGCCTAAGGGACATAATGGTTCCCAGTCCATTAGTTCTTCAGGTTCTCGGGCACCACAACAGCATTCTCGCCCTCTGGCGGCATTGGCAACACCTTCCTCCAACAGTACTCCTTCCCTTCATTTGATTTTGAGCAATTTCAGCAATATCAGGCTTATATGATAGCCATCCAGTGGATTCCTTCCCAAACTTCTGCCATGACTACCACTTCCTCAGGTTTGCATGGTGCTTACACCACATGGTTTGTTGGTCCCGAAATGCAACCAGGGGGGTGAATTGGTTGAACAACAAGAATTCCCAAATAAAAATTTTTTCACTAATTTGCAACACAAGAAACAGTATATCAAAATATGTTTGTTCAATCGCGGTTCAAGAGCCAATCTCAATCGCCTTACGTTACACCTAGATTATTGCAATACAATAATGGTTAAGGTTTCCAGCTTGAGAATGTTTCGAGAACGAGGATTGGAAAATACTTTGATATATAACAATATATATAATCACAGAAATGAAATTGCATGAATAAAGAGAGAGATAGAGACAATACACACGATATATAGTGGTTCGATAGAGCCGTGTCTCTTCCCTACCTACATCTACTTCCCCCTAAACTTGTGAATAATTCCATTATAATAAGGTAATCACCAAACATGATTCTCGATTACAATATTTTGAGGACCTTCAAGGGTGGCCTCCAACCGTTACAACCAAGGACCTTCAAGGGTGACCTCCAACCTATCACTAAAAGGACCTCTACAAGGTGACCTTCAACCTATACAAGGCACAAACCTTGTTCTACAAGTAAGTGCAAAATGATCATGGTAAGAGTTTAACAATAACTCCTTTACAATGTAAGATCAAGAAAAGAAAGAGAGACTTAAAAAAATGTAAGAACAACTACTAAAATGTCTCTATCAATACAATATCAATATGCCCAGAAGTATATTGAAAGAGAAGCTCTAAGGACTTGATTTTTAGGGATTTGAGGCTAGAGAGATGTGTGGAAGAGCACCTCAGACACTAGAACATCAAGATAGACCAAACCTATACCACGAATCACTGACCTCCACCCAAACCCATCACAATTAAAAGAGCACCTCATGGTCCACATTCCAAGACTCCACAATCCCACTGCCTCTCCTATTTGAACCTCAATCACCATCTCAACTCCTTCCCAACTTCCAAGATATAACAGAAGCTCTAGAAGCATCACCCCAAACATCTCCCATCGACATCACTCAACCAAGCATCAATACAACTCACAGATTTACACACATTCATAGACTGGCATGATTCCTCAACCAATATTCTTACTCATTCTGCCACAGCTTCACAACTCAACAAGAACCACGACTATCGTCAGATATTAAATATATCACCAACCTCAGATGAGATCAAACTCCAAAATCCACCTCAATCACACCTCAATTCCGTCAACTAACAAGGCACAAGGCCATAAGGAAAATTTCCCAGCCACGACATCATCTAAGGACGGACATCAGCCACAACTTGGCCTAACTATCACAAGTCACCTCTCAAGCTAAGAGATACAATTCGCACTTGATCACATAGTGCGATTCAACCTAGCATCAGTTGCAAATCCCAACTCCTCTAATAAGGACTAACCCAAGTCCAACGGCTCAACACAATGGAAAATATAATTCTGGAATGACATCAACACCAAGAGGTAACGAGGAATCGATAAAACGATTGAGTGATCCACATCCTGGAATAACAGGGCAAGGATCAAGACCCAAAGAGAAGAAGACAGTCAACTCACACTCCAAATGATGGATACAATTCAAGGTTCTGGCACCGAATAGGGTGCTTTTTTTCTCACAAGAGCTCAAAATAAGAGGTTTCTAGAGATTCCCCAGACAAGATTCAAGAGACAAAGTACAAGATCCGACGAAGCCTCACCTTCTCAAACAAAGGGGCAAGGCCGAATGTCTAATCATACAATCACAGACGAAGTCCACTTCTCACAACCGAGACAAGAATTTAATCAATGACAACTGATGTATCTATGCTTCTCATACCTTGACATTTGTTCTGTTTTCTGTGTTTTAGGAAATTGTTTTGATGTGTTTGTTATCTAATTCCATCTTGCAGATCATGAAACATAATTATCTTGATTTTGATTTTGTAATTGTTTCATTAATTATTTCATTGCTTTTGTAATTTTCATATTTTTAGGAATATTAGTTCAACAAGCAGTATGTGTTCAATGTTCATATTTTATTGAATTCTTTCAATGTTGTTTCATTAAAGTTTTATTCATGTTTTTTGGTAGCAAAAATGTTCATATTTTATTACTATGCAATGAAATATAGTATAATAATAAATAAAATAGTAAATAAATTCGTTGTACCCCCGCCGTATCTGTACCCTACTTTTTTGGTTAGTGCTGTTTCCCGTACCCGTACCGTACCTGTACTCCATACAGGTACCCGTGCTTCATAGAGGCACACGCTTCGTGTTGCGTCTCGCGTCTAGACCCCATAGGACCTTTGCACCTCTCACCTTAAATAACTATCGTTGGACCTCTTCTTGTAGTAAAAATGTGTCGTTGAGGTGCCATGGGGGATTTGGCACCTCCTATTTGAGTTGCTCTTTGCATGTAATTCAAGAGGAGTATCATGAACCTTATCATCAGGGAGATTAGCACGATGGAGAATATTACATTTTGGTGTGGGATAAAGGATTACTCTTAGAGATGAAGCAACTTGGATAACAAAGAAATAACGGAGAGGACACAATTCTTCATTTCGAAAAATGGAAGGAGATTAACCTCACTAATGGCAGTAGAATCAGAACCCGTAATAATCATGTCATCCTCATATAATAGGAGAACTATCTTAGTGGAAGTTGGATGAATAGCAAGAGCTGAATCATATATACATCATTGGAAACAAATCTATAGAGTAACAAACTGAAATTGCTAATACCAAGTCCGGAGAGAGTTTCAGATCCTATAGGTCATGCCGAGGATGACAAATAAGACCGGAAACTTGAGTTCTTCAGAAAGCCTGCAAAATCAATACATGCTGGACAATAGTCTGACCTATTCTTCAATAATTCTTTGACTGAAGCCTTAGGAAAACATTGTCTCCACTCCAATCTATCATATAGCTTAGATCTAATCATTGACTAATTTTAGTCAAGATGAGTTGTTGCTGTGATTGACAACGTTTTGTTTAGGCTGAGATCTTTGGTTAGTCCATTGTTTACTTGGGATTTGAAGGAGAGTAAGCGTTCTCTAGAATAATTCATAGATTTTATGGAGTCTTTTTATAAACACAGAACTGCACGGGGCCCTTTTGGTGGTAGCCTGGTAGCCTTTTTTTTGGAAGACTG
>NMUG010002657.1:0-15702 GCA_002855965.1 Monotropa hypopitys
GCAATTGATCAAACAAATCATCTATCCTTGGCATAGGATATTTGTTCTTCACGGTGACTCGATTTAGTTTCCGGTAGTCGATACACAATCGTAGGGAACCATCCTTCTTTTTTGAGAACAACGCTGGCGCACCCCAAGGTGAAGAACTAGGCCGAATGAAACCCAACTCGTATAATTCCTGCAATTGGGACTTCAACTCCCGTAACTTTGCCGGCACGAATCTGTAAGGTGGGACTGAAATCGGTGACGTACCGGGTAATAAGTCGATGGAGAACTCCACCTCCTGCCTAGGTGGTAATCCAGGTAGCTCTGTCGGAAATACATCGGGGAACTCACAAACAACTGGGGGCAACTCCCCATGTGAAGAAGAATCGTCATCAAGACTGAGACTAGCCAACATACAACTGCTATATTCACGATCCCTCGGATCATGGAAGGAATAATCAATGGACTCTTTCCGGTCGCCATACACATAGAAATAAAGTCCTCCAGGAGAGAACAATCGCACCCGACGCCGATGACAATCAATGTGGGCATGGAAGGTAGACAACCAATCCATCCCTAGAATCAAGTCGAAACCGGACATCTCCAAGACAATGAAATCGAAAGTAAACCTGTGATCCTCGAGAGTCAACTCACAATCCCGGCATACACGATCTAAACGAACACGACCCCCAACCGGAGTATCAACGAACATAGGTGGATCTAAAATGTCCAAATCTAACTCCAATGCACGGACAAAGGATGCTACTAGGAATGAATGCGATGCATCCGAATTGAACAATACACTTGCCCAAGAATTATAGACAAGAAACATACCCCACACCACTGACGATTCTGGATGCTGGTGATGCACAAATGATGTAGGTGTGGCTGGAATGGAAAAGACTCTACCCTGAGTCGTCGGACCCTGATGGTGCCCTCCTCGATGATGAGATTGCTGTGTAGGTCTGGCAGAAGTCTGAACTCCTCCAGCACAAGAAGCCTGGACAGAGCCAGAAGGTCCTGACTGGTATGGACGCTGATGTCCACTCCTCTGCTGCGACTACTACTGCTGCGCTCTCACATCACCATGACCGCTACGCCTCTCTGGACAATCTCTAACCACATGGCCCGCCTAGCCGCAATCATAGCAAACCGGTGCTCTGCAATCTATCCTCACATGTCCTGGATGATGGCACCGATGACATACCCTCGGACCCTGCACTGAACCTGAACTAGCCTGAGATCTCTGACCCTGGGAAAAGCGAGACTGCTCTCGTGACCGCTTCCTCCCAAAGCTTCCCGAAGAAGAAGAGCTAGAATTGGAACCCTGTCGGCGAGGTTCCCACACCCTTGGCCTCGATACGAAGTCCCTCTGCTGATGATGATCTCTCTTGGGCTCTACTGCCCTAGCGCAATCCACAAGATTTGCAAATACTCTAATCCGGTGACCCATGACCATACGCTGAATAGAGGGGTGAAGACCCTTCTCGAATCTCTTACACTTCCGTTCCTCTGAACTGACCAAGTCCATCGTGAATCGTGATAAAGCCTGGAATCTCAAAGTATACTGGGACACAGACATCGCCCCCTGCTCTAAATACTCAAACTGCTCCCTCAGCTGATCCCTGTAGCTCTCTGGAAAGTACTGGTTCTCGAAGATAGCTAAAAAGTCTGCCCACGTCATGGTACTGATGGGATCTAGGATAGCCTGTGGATCTGCATCTCCACTAGCCAAGAGACTAGCACGTCTCATCTCCACCACTGAACTCCACCAAAGAATAGCCTCACCTGAAAGCTGATAGGAGGCAAAAGTGATACGCAACTTATCCTCTCCAATGCCCAACGTGTTGAACACCCTTCGGATCTCCACTAGCCAATGATCGGTCTCAAGCGGCTCACCTTCCCCACTGAACTTGGGAGGGTTCATCCTCCTAAATTCTCGCAAGGCATCAAGAGTGCGGTCACCCGCATTACCTCTAGGAGCGACAAATCCCCGACTAACTTCGACCATGGCGGCCGCAAGCTCTCGAGCGAATTGACCAGGAGCGACTAGCCTCTCTGGAGCAGGAACTGGGATAACGGGAGGTACAACATCCTCCACACCTGCTCGGTGATCGTCCACTTCCTCGCTATGAGCTTCCTGAACATCATTTCTATGACCTCTTCCCAAAGATACGTTACGACGTGGAGGTATTCTACAAAAGATCATTAATAAGGTAAGAGTAGAGCACATGACAAGTCTCGAAGAAATAGTTCAATCGACTATGTAAGATCTAAATCAATGAGAAGTAAACTTGATCATCAAGAAAAGGATTTTCATACTCAATGGAATCAACGAACTGGGTTACAATCCAAGAATAGAACAATGCACATGAATCTTTCCCTTGACCGACATGAACCTACAGATCATTACCAATGCAATGCTCAATGCTCACACACACATGCCATGAAAGGTAAAATTTTAAACTCAATGTACCCATAGAGACTAAGAGTCTCCCCAAAGGCCTAAGTTTTCGAAACTGAAAGCTCTGATACCAAGTTGTCACGCCCCGGATTTTCAAACCATTTTTTTTTTGAATAACATTAAAATACCATTTACTTACAAATGGGGACACAAGCATGGATCGCTATAATTAAATAAAGTCTAAAAACCAATCACATCCTATTACAAGTTTAACGAAAATCCGAGAGTGAATGCGGAAACATTAAACCATAGTTCAAACCATAGAATAGGTAGAAGAGAAGGTAAAACGAAGTTTTAGTTATTACATGCCATATGGTCAAACAACCCACAAACCGGGTATTTCGAATAAACAGTACATAAAGTCCAAAAAGATGTTAAAACTCTCTAAACACTCAAGGAGCTTCGAGGTCCTCCACCATTGTTTTCTTACCTGCAGAACCTTTAAAAAAAGAGCGTGTCACGCTAAAGTAGGGAAATATCTATCAACAAGTATGTCCTAAGCTAGTGTGAACGAGTGTGTGTATGTCGAGAAGAATAAAGGCAACATGCATGAGACAATGCAAGATAATGATTCGACGTCTACAATGTGACTCCACAAGCCAACATACAAATGAGAATACTAACCAAGGGACTAGGACCAAGTATCCAAGTAAGTGCACATCTATCATGCCCATTTCTCATTTAAATGTTTCATTTTCATAAGCCGCGGGATCCCTAAAGGTCAAGTACATCCCGTATAAAAATCATAGTTCACAAGATGGCATAAATCCTGGAGTCCCTAAAGATGAAGTACACTCCGTATCCATCCATACTTGCCAAGGTGACATGAATCCCGGAATCCCTAAAGATCAAGTACATTCCGTATTCATTCACATAACGTTTATAACGTTGATAGGGTAGGAATGAGATAGTGGCTCGTCAACACACTAAACCAACCTAAACCGTCTTTCCCAAAGGCCGTTGGGAGGGCTCACGTAGCCCCCTTTGTGCACAAAGTCGTGGATGGAGCGACCATCCCAGGAATCCCTAAAACTCAAGTACATTCCCGCGTAGAACATATAAATCCCATATCATTGTTACAAGTTATCGGAACCCAGGAATCCCTAAAGATCAAGTACATTCCCGTTGATAATTTCACCAAGGTCATTCGTTATATTCAAGGGTCCACACGATCATGATTAATTTGGTCTCAATTAAGATTTACGCAACATGATACAATGTGCGACAATTTTCCATAAAACATGACACATAGCGAAAACCCATCTGTTAAGCCTAATTTAGGCCCAATTTCACATAACCAATATCAATTTGACCAAGGGACCACTAATAGACCAAAAGCCCTAATTTTGTAAGTTAGGGTTTATACGAAATTTGGGGGTTTTCACATAGCTCATTCTAGCATACAATTGACTCAAGCATTATGAACATAAGACCCTAGGAACTTCATTTGAACCACCAATTTCATGATAACATCTCAAACCCTAGGTCAATTTTACAAAAATCATGCATATACGAAATTTCTCAACAATGCTAGGATTTCAAAGAGAGGGAGAAGAAAACATAACCTAGAACATAGCAAGTGATGGATATCACCCTACCCTGAGAGCTTGGATAAAAACCCTAACTTCGGATTTTGAAGGAATGGAGCAAATAGTGGGTGTCCCGGGTAGATCGTGGCGCGAGGATCGTCGTTCCTCCTTGGTGTTTCTTGATTCGAGCTCGATTGGGCCTTGGATTTCAAGCTTTAAGCTTGTATAACAATGGAGTAAGAGAGAGATGGAGAGAGTAGGGTTTTAGAGATAGAGAAGAAGAGAAAAAATGAGTAAAAATGGGATCTCAAACATATATATAGTCCCCCAGGAGAAAGGACCAAAACACCCTTAATGAAAACCAAAATCTGCCGAAAATACACGCGGGGACCGGTCTCCGGGTTTTGGGGAGACCGGTCTCTCCCTCTCGTTGGCCTTTCTGACTGAACAGGGACCGATCCCTTGATTTTTGGGAGACCGGTCCCTCTACACTAGGGACAGCTTTGCTTACAGGGAGACCGGTCCCTTGAAAATAGGGAGACCGGTCCCTCTACCCACCGGACCTCTCTGCCTTAAGAGAGGCCGGTCCCTTGAAAATAGGGAGACTGGTCCCTTAGGGAAATTCCCAGAACATTAAGAAATGAACTACCAAAAGTGTTTTGACCGCAATTTCTTCATCCGACCTCCGATTGAGGTGATCCCAGTCGCGTTGGATTCGTAATCAAATTTCCTACCATAATCCAGGGCCAACCACCCTAAAATCACACTAGGATTTTAAGATAAAATAAATCAAGATATCGAGTCTAGTTTAGAATACGAATTGAAATTTCGGAAAAATACTTTGTAAAATACGGGTCACTACAATATGTGAATTTCGAAATAGAAAAACGCAACAAGTAATCACGCACCATACTAAAGAAAATCAAGACAAGAGTACACGACGTTATCCATAACATGATATCATTAAACAAACATGCTTTGCCAAATATTTTTAAAACAAAAACATAGATCATCGAGGTCTTCCAACATATAACGACACATGGTAGACAATAAAAAGGAACACAAAATAGGTTGTGGCAAATAATTTGCTTGGTCTACTACCCATGCCACTACCAACCTTTTTCATCAAAAATGTCGCCAAATTATAGGCTACTCAAAACCATCAACCATGTCATGATAAAGATACCAAATACTAGAATATTACTACTACACGCCAACTAATAAGAACTCCAAACACATCAGCCTGAATCTGCATCTTCTTCCTCTGCACCCACCTACGGATCGGAGTCAACAAACCTCTCTCCAGAACGCACTTCCTCCTTACCAACGAGCCATCTCACCAATTTCATCAACTTCCCTTGCTTTTTTCCTTGCCTAGTCAGTCGAGTATTGATGTTCCGTTGTTAATGCATGATTGCTTCTTGGCGGTTGCTAACAATGTTGAACCATTGTTCTTGTCTCTCAATATGACCCCGAGCAACCGGCCTAGAAGCACCAACCTCTTCAGGATCCGCTGGCTTAGACAAAGAGATGCTCTTCTTGATGGATGATAAGGTAATAGGTCCGGGAATGCCGGGAACCATCTTTTCTCCTGCTTTTCCTCTACACCCTGCCTGCAAACAAAGTGTTGTAACCATCGCCGGAAAAGGGATAATGCTTAGGGTTACCCCCTTTTCCCGAAAAATCCTCATATGGTTCCAAATAAACAAAGCCCAGTCCACCCTTTCCCACATTGACCCAGATACATAGATAAGATCCCCGTCTTATTTTGAAGGGGTCTTCTCTTTGCTAAATGGGGTCAAATTATAATTGACGAGCTTGTTTACGATTCGGCATAACTCTTTCAATCCCCCTTGTACATATCGTCGAGAGTGGGCATTGAAAGTTGTAGGGTCGTTAGTGTTAGTTTGGACAATGTGGTCAAGGTCCCGGTCCCATGTAGGTTTTGGAAATGTGATGTCATTGGCAACCGGGCGCGGATAATCCATATAGCGAGCAATAACATCCGGAGTAACGGTAACGGTCACCCCTCCAATCGTCAAATCAATGATATTATCGTCACAAATATTCATATGCTCGTAAAAAGCTACAACTAGAGATGGACGATAACCCTCAACTTTACGAAAAAAATGACGCAAACCTTGGTGTACAACGTTGTCCACAATAGCATGTCCTCCCATATCACCGCGATCGAGTTGTCGCTCGCATGTGAATTTGAGGGTGATTAATTTGGAGACCCATGCTTTTTGTTCGCTAAGGCGATTCGCCTCCGCGTCATTTTTTCGCTTCTTCCTTTGCTCATCACTTTAGTTCTCGCTCTCCTCTTCATCAAATTCAAACTCCTCGGGTTGGCGACTAGAACTAGTCGCGACACCTTTGCCCTTGTCAAGTGTTTTGAGTTTTGCTACCCCTTTTCCTCGCGCCATTAACCCAACAACCATCGAGAGCACGACAATAACCCCTAACAGTGGATACAAGAGAGACACGGGTGAGAGGTTACCTTGTTCCGAAAATTTTGGATTTGTAGCTTTGGAGACATTGTTGTCCACTCATGCTTTGGTGAGGTGAAATTTGGTAGTGATGGGTTTGTATAGTTGTGAGGTAGAGAGGGAGAGAGGGAGAGAGAGCTTTGATCTTTGAGAGAGAGAGAGATGGAGGAGATTGATCTTTGAGGGAGGGAGAGATGGTGGAGATTTGGGGATTTTCGGGGGTTTTGGGGGTAGCAGCCGCATGGAGGAGAAAGAGATAGTGTAGGGCAAAACAATTAGTATCGGACCCTATATTGTTTTCTGGATTTGAACGCTTGGACCGGTCCACGACGGTTCAGTGGACCGATACAAGCTGCTATGATTTCCGTTTGAAACCTCACTGCCCAAAATCTGTCAAAAAGTTTCTTCAAAGGACCGGTCCACGACGGTTCAGTGGACCGGTACAAGCCCCAATTTCCAGAATTCTGCCCAAAAAACCATAGAGCAAATTTTATTCCCATTTCATTCTTGTTCTCCACTTTTCTGTTCCCAACCTACTCCATCAAAAATATCAACTTCCTAAACTATTGTAATTCCATTTTATCCCAAGATCCTCCATTCATCTGGTTTCCTATGGTTTGAGCAAGAATAGACACGGACTAGGTACAAATATTAGGACAAATGAGACTCGTAAGTGGTATATTCATGCAAAGAATGCCTTGAATCATATCCTTATGTATTCCAAAAAAAAAATTCGACAAAGCAATATTGTTACACTATTTTGTTTCTTCTTTTCATGGATAACGGAAAGTTTAGATATCAAGTAAGAATTGAGATTAACATTGGTATTGGGATATTTCAAGAAATTGAATCGGCACTCTTGTGACGCATGCAACATGTTTTCCACTTATTAGTCATATTATTGATGTTCATGAGACTTCTAAGCATGGATACTAGATGCAACATGTAATGTAGTCAAACTTGCAACGTGACTTAGGACAAAAATGGAAGGTAAATTTCAAAAAAATTCATATGTGCATATCGACAACTTTAAACAAGATGTATATAAAGCTAAGGTCACTATGCTAGTTCCTTCCCCACCTAAAAGTGAGCTACGTCCTCGTGCATATAAATTGAAAAATAGGGTAGAGAGAAAAGTAATAGTACCTTTCGGGGTGGAATGTCATTCACCTAACACCTCGACCAAGTATGAGGATTTTTCGCTATTCTCCTCTTTTGTCATTTGCGGTGCTTTCTCAAGGTTCACTCCTTCGGCTCCTATCTGGTGCCACAGTTAGTCACACAAGATCATCGTTGGGATTTTATTGGGCTTATAACCGCGACACGTAATCGTACCCATGACTTCGGGCTCCTGAATGCCTCACTCATCCCAACTATAGACCTAAACTACCAAAGGCTGGTGTGGTAACATGTTTACCCTGCAAAGACTTACTCGCAAACTACCTACTCAAGGTGAAGTAGCTAACATCATTGGAATAAAAAATGGAGTGCTGGAGTACTCACGCGACTCTACACGGGCTATACTTTTCTTCCCATTTCCTCACTTGACAATGTGTTAGAGAAGGAATCTCCTGACATTTCTAGGTAGAATGGTTACTCGGTAGGTTAGTCTTCTAAGGTCGCACTTTTTGGCTAAACCTTGAAAACCTCCAATCACTTTTGTCCCATCATCCATACTTTGACAAGGTAATCCCAGATAACACAAAATCAAGGCTAGTCCATGGGTGGCTATACCGGACCATCAAAGGGGCCGTTCGAGTACGGCCGGACACTAGGGGTATCTCAAACCCTATGGATTTAACATCTCCTAGACGCATGCAAGCCTAAAAAATTTAAGCTTTACTGTCGTCCCGGTAGATGGGATCGACTAGTTCTTATTCCTCATCAAAAATTTCAAGGAATGGTTTGAGGCGTTTCCCGTTCACTTTAAAAACATTACCATTTGCGGGGTTGGTTACTTCTATGGCACCGTGAGGTGCAACTTTGGAAACAATGTAAGGACCAACCCAACGTGATCTATGTTTGCCGGGAAAAAGCTTAAGTCTTGAGTTATAAAGTAAAACTTTTTGGCCGACTTCAAAATTCTTCCGGCGAATGTTTTTATCGTGAGTCTCCTTAATTTTTGCTTTGTAGGAGACCGAGCTATCATATGAATCACGCCACATCTCCTCAATTTAATTCAATTGGAGATTGCAGTGGGCACCGGCATCGGGCAAACGATAGTTCAACTGTTTTATTGCCCAATAAGCCTTATGTTCTATTTCCACCGGGGAGATGGCATCCTTTTCCGTACAACAATCGATATGGTGACATGCCTAAAATGGTTTTATAAGCAGTATGGTAAGCCCAAGGAGAATCAAGAAGTCTAAGTGACCAGTCTTTTCGGTTTGGGTTAACTGTTTTCTCGATGATGTGTTTTATTTCCCGATTGGCAAGTTCTGCTTGCCCATTCGTTTGGGGATGGTAGGCAGTGGACACCTTATGAGTAACGCCATATTTGTTTACTAAAGATTCAAATGGCCGGTTACAAAAATGTGTGTCCTGATCACTGATGATCGCCCTTGGCCTTCCAAACCTTGAAAAAATGTTTTCCTTCAAAAAAATTATGACAACTTTGTTGTCATTCGTTTTGGTACAAATGGCCTCTACCCACTTTGATACGTAGTCAACGGCTAGTAGGATGTAGAGGTAACCAAAAGAGTTGGGAAAGGGGCCCATGAAATCGATCCCCCAATAATCAAATACCTCGACAACAATGATGTTTGTGAGGGGAATCATATTTCTCTTGGTTACGCTTCCCAATTGTTGACATCTATCACAAGTTTTGCAAAAGACATAAGTGTCACGAAAAAGGGAAGGCCAATAAAAACCGCATTGGAGGACTTTTGCGGAAGTCTTCCTCGATGAGAAATGACCTCCACACATGCCTCGGTGTGGCAAAACCTGAGAATATATCGTTGATCTTGGTTTGGCACACACCTCTGGATAATCTGATCCGGACAATACTTAAACAAGTAAGAATCATCAAAGATGAACCTTTTCACTTTGCTCAAGAATCTTCTCTTATCATTTTGGGACCAATTTGAAGGAAGTTGACCCGTGGCTAAATAGTTTACAATATCTGAAAACCACGGGTAACTCTTAACATTGAAAAGTTGTTCGTCCGGAAAGGAGTCAATGATAGGCATATGTGAGGAATGATCCTCGAACTCCAATCGGGACAAATGGTCCGCGACAACATTCTCTACCCCTCTTTTATCCTTGATTATCAAGTCAAATTCCTGTAAGAGTAGGATCCACCTAATTAACCACGCCTTTGCATCTTGCTTTGTCATGAGGTACTTTAGGGCGGCGTGATCGGTAAAGACCACTATAGGTGATCCTAGAAGATATGATCGGAATTTGTCCAATGCGAAGACTACGGCAAGTAACTCTTTCTCGGTGGTAGAATAGTTCATTTGGGCCTCGTTTAAAGTCTTACTTGCATAGGATATTACACATGGTTCTTTGCCATGTCTTTGACCTAAGACGGCCCCGATTGCATAGTCACTCGCATCGCACATCAACTCAAATGGAATGGCCCAATCGGGCGCTCACACAATGGGAGGAGTGGTTAAGCTAGCTTTTAGCTTAGCAAATGCCTTTTCACAATCCTCCGTCCAAATGAACGGAGAATCCTTTGAAAGGAGATGGCACATCGGGCGTGAAATGGCGCTAAAGTCCTTGATAAAACGTCGGTAAAAACTGGCGTGGCCAAGAAAGGACCAGACATCTTTAACGCACTTAGGGGAAGGAAGTTTGGCGATTATGTCAATTTTTGCCGTGTCGACTTCAATCCCCTTGGCTGATATGATATGGCCAAGAACAATACCTTGGGTTGCCATGAAATGGCATTTTTCCCAATTTAAGATAAGATTCTTTTCCTCGCATCTTGTTAGCACACTTTCTAAGTTTTTTGACATTCGTCAAATGAATCTCCGTAAACGGAGAAGTCATCCATAAAGACTTCGACAACTTTTTCTAACATGTCGCTAAACATGCCCATCATACACCTTGAGAAGGTGCCAGGGGCGTTGCACCAACCGAAGGGCATGCGCCTGTAAGCGAAAGTCCCGAAAGGACATGTAAAAGTTGTCTTATCTTGGTCCTCCAGGGCAACTTCAATTTGGTTGTACCCAGAGTAACCGTCCAAAAAACAATAAAAAGAATGACCTGCAACCCTCTCCAAGATTTCATCTATGAAGGGGAGAGGAAAGTGGTCTTTTCTTGTGCTTTCATTCAATTTCCTGTAGTCAATACACACTCGCCACCCGGTCACTTCACGGGTGGGAATTAGTTCATTTTTGGCATTTTTGACTACAGTGGTGCCTGATTTCTTTGGCACCACTTGTATGGGGGATACCCATTTACTATTAGCTATCGGGTAAATGATCCCTACATCCAGCAATTTGAGGATTTCCTCTCTCACCACGTCTTTCATGATTGGATTCAGTCGACGTTGTGGTTGACGAGATAGACGCACATCATTTTCAAGATAGATTATGTGCGTGCATATTGTAGGATCAATACCTTTTATGTCAGCAATAGTCCATCCAATGGCTTTTTTGTGCCTTTGGAGGACTTTGATCAATTTGGCTTTTTGGTGATCCTCAAGAGAGGAGGAAATCACCACCGGAAAAGTTCAATTTTGTAACACTCCCAAATTTTGAGACATATTTTTTTTTTGAGAAGTGTTAGAAGTAGGTAACGAGTATCCAAACAAAAAGAGTAAAGAACTATCTACCACACACACACGCTACCCATTACACTACTTATTACAATACATGCTTGCTATGAAATGAAATACAACTGAAAGAAGGCAAAAAGGGTTTTATAAGATAATCTTGTACAACAGTGCCCCAAATAAAAGAGAAATGCCAAATGGGATTTTATATGATAATCCCGTACAACGCGGCCAACAGTAAAAAAAGGAAAGCACAATACTGAAAGTAAAGACAACCTATCACTACTGTTCGGTCCAGCCTCAAGTCCTGCGAAGGATCCAGTGGCTAAAATCCAAGTGGTAAGCCCTACAAAAGTAGAGGGTTAGGCACGACCGCCTGGTACAGATAATCCATCTCCTACTGTCTATACTATTGGGATGCACATGTGTGACAGTGCAAGGAATGTAAATATGCAATGCTGTGGATCTCATTTAAGTAAAACATTTCCTTTTCTTTCAAAATTCCATATCTGACTCATAGTAAAGAAAAGTAGTAAAATACTGTGTCTAACCAAGACTCGGGAGAAAAGTACTCGTAACTGATCTTTACCAAAAGAGACTGCCTAAACAAGGCCAATAGGGAATTGTGTCAAGTGTCGTCTCACACCAAGTAAAAGACTCATTTTTTGTACTCTAAACATATTCCAATTCCCATTTTATTCCAAGTGTCAGGTGTATTCCACTTCCGTGCCTTCTAGTAAGAGCAAGACAAATATCTATCCATCAGGTATTATCAATCGTGCTTAGTCATTCCATTCATAGAGGGGATCAATCCTCTACACGTCTATTCCTCGATTCCCCGTCCGTCGGGAGGGTTTAGTACTATCTCCATTGCGCAATGTCGTGGGAGACCCCTTTCGGTACATCCCAAGGCCTCAACCTGAATAAAAAGCACTTGATAATCCTCAATCCTCCGAAGAGTCGGTGGGCCAATCCCACTATACAAGTCCAACAGTAATTTCCAACTTTCCAACTTTCCAACTTAAGGCCCATGGCCTAAATACCAATTTCGTTTGTTTACAAAACATCGCTTTTCAAAACATTTCCGTTCATTTCACAAAACGTGTCATTCGTCCACAAATCATTCCATATTTCCAAAACATTCCATTTGTTCGATTCATTGCCAAAAACATGTCAAAATGCCATTTGACCCACAAACTATCCGAGAACGTCCAAAACAAACCAAAATCCCCAATTTGATTTCATAAAACGATAACGACATATTTTTATAAAAATTGGGATTTTTCACAATCGAACCCAGAATCGAACAACCAACGTCCTAGGGAAAGACATAACGACCCTAGACAAAACTCAACGCGACCAATTTAGGTGAACGACAACACTAATACTAATTTTACGAGTATACAAGACTTGACGGGATTTCATAAAAACGAACGAGAAGGTGGTACAACACCAACAGCACAAACGAGAGGGATAGAAAACTCTACCTCGAAAGACATTTCTGAAACAATTGCCGACAAGTGATTTGCTAGAAATTTGGGCATGAACCTGCTCAAAATAGGACAACCGCACTAAGGCGCCAACAACAACAACAAGCAGGAACTTAATATCACACCTCCTACTTATACATCATCAATTACGATTTATCGACAATTAAACAGGAAAGAAGATATACCTGCCGACACGACCACAAGCGGTGGCCAAGGCCCTGAACATCGCGCGCCACTGATTATCGTCGTTCGCTAAGACTGACACCTAAAATCCGACCAACAGTCAAATATCGAACGACAAATGAACTAGAGCACTGAATGAGGAGTAACAGAGACTTACCCACTGATGCGGCGCTCAACTGTCGCGCGACACTGATCGTTCGTCCTTTACTGAACCCACGCAATCCACTCCGCAACTAGACACCCTTTAGACAGTCACTATCGACAATAAACAATGTCATACAGTAAAGAGAGAGGTCGATAGGCTTACCCACTAACGCGAAGCGTCAACTGTAGCGCACCACTGCTCGCCCATCTTTCACTGTACCTCGCCGAATCGATCACCATGGTTGCCACTGAACGGCCATGGCCAACATCCCATCTGTTGCTCTCGTCGCCACACGGGACACCATATTCTCCACCGTGCGCGCCAACACCACCACGGCATCCCATACACCACCACCACACCGCACACCACGCACCACTCCCATTGTTGCCGCTGCGCACACGCGTGCGCGAAAGAGAGGGAAAAAAAAGGTGTGTTCGGGTGAGAGAGAGGGAGGGAGCCGAGATAGAGATGGTCGCCGGGGTGAGGGAGGAGAGGTGAGAGCTCGCCGGAGAGGGAGGCCGAGAATGGAGGAGGGAGGAGGAGGCTGCGCAGAAATGGAGAGGAAGGGGAGGGAGAAGCCATGAGGAAGAGAGGGAGAGAGAGATCGTGCAAGGGAGAGAGGTCGCAGGAGGGAGAGGCCGAGAGGGTGGAGGGCTCGCTGGAGGGTGGCCGGGAACCATGGGGAGGGGCGGCGCAATTTAGGGTTCGGGGAAGGGGGATGTTCGGGGGAGATGAAGTTACGGGAGGGGAGGTTTCCAAACTCCTCCTGTATGAAATTTGATACAACCCCTTTTTTTATTATTATTATATAATTTTATCTTTAATTACTTTAAGTGAATTTAAATAACTCCTAATACTTTCGGGTAATCTCCGACAATCAAGACGCAACCCAAATTCCACTACAATGACTTGCCCACACTCAGAACACAAAACCTCACAACCCAAGACTTGTCTCACTCAGACAGGATCGACGAATTAAAATACGGGTCGTAGGCAACTAAATGATTTAAAATTAAATCCCAAAAATATTTAATCGATTGATATTTTTTTTAAACGTATGGAAAATAATTAAATTTTCCGGATGTGACAAACTACCCTCTTTACAAAAATTTCGTCCTCGAAATTTCCAAGGTAGAAGAACTAAAACACGCCACGACGAGGAGGATAATGCCCCAAAGCACTGAATACTTGGATGAGTTCGCAAAGTGAACCGGCAACAACAACGAGTAGGTTTTCAACCGAAAAAACTCCACCAACGAATAAACAATGCCAAAAGAGATCCGCAACTGACAACAATTTCGTCCAAGACAACGCCCAACAACAACCGCAAACCGAACAAACCGTAAACTTTCTTAAATGCGCAACACACCGCAAGGTAAGGAGTACATCGCAAAACAACATGCCGAAGAAGAACCGATATTACACAAACAACATCGTCCTCGAGAGAGTCAAGAGTTTCCAATGAAATGGTTTTCACGCAACCATAGGTTCCCAAAACGAACAAACGAGCTAAAACACGTATTTTTGAACAAGGACACGATACGGAGGTTAAACCGCAAGAATATCGCCCCGAATTTTTTTGAAAAATTCCAAAAAAATTCTAGAACATATCACGACACAATGTGGACTTGCCGGAAAAATTTCCGAGTACCGAAATGCCAGGGATACGAGGGGACACAGTACGGATACGCCGAAGACACACCGGTACGGTACCGATACGCAGATACGGTACGGATATGATACGGACACGATACGGGTACTCCGATTCTTCCAAAGATTTTTTTAAAAATTTTAGAAAAATAAAAGAATGAATTTTCGACTACGGTAAAGAAGTCCACAACGACTTTAACACCACGAACGCGCAAAACGACCCCGAAAAGATTTCCGAGCAAAGTAGGATCAATCCAACCGATACGACACAAGATTTGAAAATAAGACACCCCACAAGGGATGGTCACACAACAACTGTGTCACCCGAATCACACCAAACGAACACAACGCCACCAAAAGAAGAACCGAACAGTCAAAATCTCACAAACCAACCCGCACACACCTAGCGCAGTACCAGAATGACTATGAAGTTTGATTTGAGATGTGCTGGCCAGTCACCTTCTCAAAACAATCCCTCATATTCATTCCTACACCACATGACACGGACTACACACACCGGTCACGCCAAACACCACCACATTCCAAGTCGGTACAGTCGACTTCAAAGAAACACACGCATTCTATCCCAACACTCGCAACACAACTGTACGCACAAAAGTGAACTCATATCACTGCTCACACCAACCACAATTCGATCCAACAACACTCTCTCAAACAAAACTCCAAGGAGATATTACATCGTAGAACAGAAGTGTCCAAACGCAAATGGACACGGCACCAACAGATACGACAACAATCTGGATTTGCACGAAGACATGGCGAACAAGAACGAATGCGAGAAGGCAACCCACGAGACAAGAGTGCGCGAAGCAGGGATACGATTCCCGATAACAAGTTCTACGAAGTAAATAAATCCATACACGCGAGACGAACAACACATCACCGCCAAGACGAAGCCAAAAGGAATACCCAAACACAATTCGCCTTCTACAACCTTATGCCCAAATGAGAGAGCAAACTCTACTCTCGTCTTCAAATCCCAAGCAAACATACAATACCTCAAGTCATCAGCCCAAATCATTT
>NMUG010002658.1:0-15702 GCA_002855965.1 Monotropa hypopitys
AAGCAAAGCAAGAATACATGATAGGTGAGGTGACCGATGAGGATGTCACATTGGGACAACAACTCCAAGTTGAGTCCAAGAATGAACAACACTAGTGACCAATGCCAATAAAAATCGATTAAGTGGGTTTTACAAGGACCACCAACAAGAGGCACCAAGATAGACAAAGCCATGGGCCACACAAAGAGTAAAAGGGACATCTCCCGATATGGTGTGGACACCAGAGTCACTGCCTGAGTCACAAGAAAGGAATAAGGCCCGTCAAACACACATGAGTTTTCCCACAAGTATCGCCGACATCGAGATTTGAGGCTGAACAAATGCTCCAAGCGTCACCAATTAGCTGAAAGGTCAGGCATCAAACGAGTTACACCGGTGACTTTCAATTTACTTACTACTCAAGGAAGACGCAACTATGACCCCACCTGTCGATAAGGAGAAAGACGCATTACAATAGAAACGTTGACAATGCTCAAGGTTACAAGGATATAAAAACTCCCTACAAGTCAAGGATTGGCTTCAAGAGTCTCATCTAAGCCATTGAGCTGAAGATGGGCCAAACGAAGGGATCCTCTCAAGGTACTCAAAGCATGACCCGCAACTAACCAAAATCGTCAATCGAAAGATCCGAGCGGATATAAGGAAGACGAGCAACTCCCACGAACATCCAAGCTTCCATCTAATGGCAAGCCCCAAGCGACCACGAACGGACATCCATGTCGAATCTCGCACGACCAATCAGCTCCAAGATGACGCACGACAAGTGTTCCAATAAGGAAAGTCATGTCGCAAGCGAACTTACATTCGTAAACCAACGAACCACGGCGTCGGGAATTCCATAAAATCTAAAACGAGCATGCGCAACTCAATCTAGCAGAGAAAAGTAACCAATGGTCATACCCCTTAAGGAAAAAGTACTAGGAAAACTCGGTAACACCTCAAGAATCCCGCTAAAATGAAGGAGGAAATACGAACTTATACAGACCATAGGGCAATTCCTCAATAATTTCTCAAGAGCTTGCATCATAGAAAAAAGAATAAAAAACAATTAGAATCATCACTTAGATTAATAACAATCATTTAATCATTTATAAAATTAAATTAAGTGCATATAATATTTCAATTAAAATCATCATCAAAATAATAAGGGACAACATGTTCTATGATTTTTATTCGGGAATGGACTTATGATGGGATTCCCGGGATGGTCGCTCCATCCACGACATTGTGCACAATGGGGGTTACTTGGGCCCTCCCAACATTACTTGGGAAACACTAGGTAAGAAGTGGGTTAGTTAGTCGGCCAACTACTACCCTATCCGACCCTATCGAGGTTACTTGACACTTAATTTGGAATGGACTTATGATGGGGTTCCAATGGACATTTACGATGCGATTGAATGACATATGTAGTGGACTTATGATGGGACTCCAACACTTATCCACACAATGACACTTGAATGGAATAGACTTAAGATGGAATTCCGGAAACCATTTACTATTGCAAAGAAAGAGGAGGAACTCACACTCCTACTTGGTACTTGACTAAATGAGAAACAATGAAGAGTCATGTAGTAAGGTACTTGTAGATGCTACCCCGTTTTCCTCTTTACTCTTGTTTACTTCAGTTACATTAGAATCATGTGTATAATGGGATCAAATGTCGTGCATCATCTCGTTCATTCATGCTTGGTATCCTCTGTTCATATCACACACTAGTCACGCCAATTATTTACATAGTTTGCTATAGATATTTCCTACTTTGGCGTGATACGCCCTTTTTTTAAAGGTTCTGCAGGGAAGAAACAAATTTTGGAGGATCTTGAAGCCCCTTGATCACCTTGGCTATTTGGTAGCTTTTGGGGAACTATGTACTCTATTATTTTTAAAACACCCGGGTTGTGGGTTGTCACTACTTATGGCATGTAATAACTTGAACTTTGTTTTTCCTTCTCTTCTACCTCTTCTGTGGTTTGAACTTATAACTTAAATTTTCTGCATTCACACTCAGATTTTTGGTAAGTTAGGAATGGGATGTGTTTGGTAATTAGACTTGTTTTAAATAGTAATGATCCATGCTTGTGTCCCCATTTGTAAACAAATTATTTTTTTTTTAAAATATGGCTTGAAAATCCAGGGCGTGACAGAGCTAGTGTAAACTTGCTTCCTTACTATGTATACGAACAACTTGGTGTTAGGAAAATGAAACCAACAAAAATCACTTTGCAATTGGCAGACCGAAGTTTAAGGGTCCCCAAGGGAGTTGTAGAAGATGTATTGGTTCAAGTCGAACAATTTGTTTATCCTGTCGACTTCATTGTATTAGATACATGTCCGGTGGTTGAACTTCAACCACAAACTCCAATCATTCTTGGACGGCCTTTCTTGGCCACGTCCAATGCAATAATTCAATGTAGGAGTGGGCTGTTAAATCTATCCTTTGGGAATATGACGACGGAGTTGAATATTTTCAATATTTCGACTCAAATGGGGGATGACCAAGATTATCACGATGTCAATTTAATTGACATACTTATGATAGACACGCTATTTTGCATCTTCGCGTGTCTATTTCTCTCTTAATTTACTTGTTTGAGTTGTTAATTGCTCTTGTTTATAATCTGTGCATTTGATGATGATTAGATATCACTTGTGTTCCTTGGCACTATGAATGTTCGTGTGCACTACCATTATTCTTCATAAGATGTTTTGATGTTGTAATGTGGCTCAAAAACCATTTGAAGGTGTTGCAAAGAGTTTCAAGAATGCCAAAATGAAGAAACATCAAAATCCAAATCCAAAAGAACAAGTCTCCAACAATTCTCCCGGAAGAACAAAGCCATGGTCATGACCCTACGGCGGTAAAAATGGCATAACTTTTGTTGTGTAACTCCGATTGAGCTTTATAATATAGCATCGGAAAGCTATCGAAAAAATTCAGAATCCAAGACCGGTCTAGACGAGGCAGCAAGGTCACGACCGGTCGGCAAAATTCCATGACCGGTCATGACATGTATTTTCAGTTATTTTAAAAGACGGTTGAGGGGCACTTTGGTACTTCTTGGGGCCCGAATATTTGAATGTATGGCATCATTTTGAGCGCCTAGAAGAGTCGTCATACACGTTCATAATCCATCTTGGAAGGCTAGAGAGCATCTAACTTCATTTTTTCGGAGATTCCATGGAAGGTTTTATGTAAGTTAGTTATTTTTCTGCAGATTTCAAGTTTTCTTCAACATAACTTTAGTTTAACTAAGTTGGGGGTGGGTAGTATCTCCATGCTATCTTTCTTTTTATTTTTTTATTTTTATTTAGTCATCCCATTTTTTTATATTTGAATAAATTGTGAATTACCTTTGTATAGACTTTGAGATGATGCGAGTTTCACTCTTTTACATTAGTAGGATTGTGTGATCTTTGTTTATACATATTGATATCTTTGTTCATTTTCCTAGCTTGATGGAAATTTGTCTTGGCACCTATATTTGACCAATTGTACTTCACGAATATTTAGTGTTGAGTCGCTTGTGAGTTTTACCTTGATTATCTTGATGGCTACGTTTAGTAGAGACTTATGTCCGAGTGAGCTTCGTGCCTTACTTTTTCTTGGAGTGGTGTCACTTGAACTCTTGGTTGTCATGTACATAATTTTACTCGTTGATTGATCTCATTATTTTTTTTTCTCGCTATGCATTGAGAATTCACCTTCATCGATTCATCACTTTGATTCGCATGCACGGTTATTGTTGGACTTTGGAAAGGATTTTAGGCAATTTCTTTGATATTTTGGGCGTGTTCGTTCTTTGTTACATATTATCCTTTACTCGCCCACTTGAGCCGTTAACCGAACCTTTTTCTTGATTGAGCTCCAATTCCATATTTTGCTTTGAGAAATAGGTTGATCTTTCTTGATGTAGATGTTGAGATATTTGGAGGAATAAGGAGGAGTTGGATGATTATTTTGATGTAATTGGAGAGATAAGGAGTTGTAATTGTACTTTGTATTCATTTTGGTGTATCCCTCTTCTCCTAGAAAAATCATGAAACAAAAAAAAAACAAAAAAAAAATTGGGGAAAAAAACAAGTTGAGGGATCGCCTACTCATTTTCTTTACAAGACATGTGTCTTTGCATTTTTGTTGGGATGTATCGATGGTTGAGAAAAAGATTTATGTTCATGGCGTAGTTGAAAAAAAAATGTGATTGGAGTTGCATTTTAGTTGACGAGGGCCCCGTTGATTGATTTGCCCTCTATATTTATACTTCGCCTATTCTCAAGCATATCATTGTTATACCCTTTACCCAATACACTTCCATTACCTTACATTATCATCAATAGAAGTCCTAGATGATCCTTGGAACAACAATTTCGTGTGCATGTTGCCGACGGACATATTCCTTTTGTTTAGCAAATTTCCGGTCATGAGATCATATCCACCATACATTTCCATTTCTTTTCGTGTCAACTTGTGCGGAATGTTTTGCTTTTATGATATATCTCTTCCTCCCGCACATATGAGAGTACTATATGCACCTATGTTTCGATTCTTATTTTCGAGTGCTTGACACGGTAAGTATTTGAAGTCGAAACTCGGTCCGGATTGACCTTCAAGTTGTGTCTTACTTGCGACGATAGCCTTGCTACACACACGTTGAATTTTGGGTTGCCCTGATTTATTTTTCTCTTGCTAGCATTGTGAAGCATTGTTTTGTCTACATGTGTTTACAAGGATCCCTCTTTCCTATTTATTGTATAAAGTTTAAATTGCAGCTCTTGATTTCTATGCACAGGTAATTTACTACGTTTTGTGGGTTAGCGTTGCTGAAAGTCCTCACGAGACCTTACTCATCTTACCGGGGCCACCCGGGGGGTTTAAATGATCTATCCATTTGTTTTTCTAGTTGTTTGTTGATTGTTTAGCCTAGTCCTAGTTCCTGTTTGCTCGGGACTAGCAAACTTTAAATTGGGGGTTGTGATAGACACGCTATTTTGCATCTTCGCGTGTCTATTTCTCTCTTAATTTACTTGTTTGAGTTGTTAATTGCTCTTGTTTAGTTCACTTTGCATGTAACCTAGTTTTCTAGTCCTTGTATGTTTACAGGTTATAATGTGTGCATTTGATGATGATTAGATATCACTTGTGTTCCTTGGCACTATGAATGTTCGTGTGCACTACCATTATTCTTCATAAGACGTTTTGATGTTGTAATGTTGCTCAAAAACCATTTGAAGGTGTTGCAAAGAGTTTCAAGAATGCCAAAATGAAGAAACATCAAAATCCAAATCCAAAAGAACAAGTCTCCAACAATTCTCCCGGAAGAACAATGCCATGGTCATGACCCTACGGCGGTAAAAAGGGCATAACTTTTGTTGTGTAACTCCGATTGAGCTTTATAATATAGCATCGGAAAGCTATCGAAAAAATGCAGAATCCAAGACCAGTCTCGACGGGCAGAAAGGTCATGACCGGTCGGCAAAATTCCAAGACCGGTCGTGACATGTATTTTCAGTTATTTTTAAAGACGGTTGAGGGGCACTTTGGTACTTCTTGGGGCCCGAATATTTGAATGTAAGGCATCATTTTGAGCGCCTAGAAGAGTCATACACGTTCATAATCCATCTTGGAAGGCTAGAGAGCATCTAACTTCATTTTTTAGGAGATTCCATGGAAGGTTTTATGTAAGTTAGTTATTTTTCTGCAGATTTCAAGTTTTCTTCAACATAACTTTAGTTTAACTTGGTTTAACATGTCAATCTACAGATTTCTCTTTTTCTTCTTTGTTTTAGCATTAATCATGTGTGAGTAGACCATTTGGAATGGCCATGGGTATGCTTATCCATGGATTTCACTTATGACTATCTATTTGACCTTTGTGATGGAAGAATACATTCTCTATCCTTGGAATCTACTTTAGAATCTCAAAGTTAGTGTTAACATCTTAACCTCGTATAGCCAAGAAATTGACATACGAGGTATTTGATGCTATGTCCTAACTATTGATGAATTTACATCGAAAGGATCTTTGAAGATATGAATTTGTATTCCTTACAAGTATATTATTGAAATATATATTTGAATCATACAATTAGTATTATCACTTTAACCTAGTATAGCCAAAGACTTGACATACGAGGAGTTTAGTGCGATGTCCTAATTGTCTATGAACTCATGCTTTATGGATGTTCAATGGTATTCACTTGTAAATTTTTCTAGTATTGTTATACTAGAATTTCATCTTAAGAATGACTATGTCTTAGTCAAATTAGGATGGTCAAAGAAGATGTCCATTTGAGAATCTTAGGATAAGTTAACCATGGTCACTCTTTCCTTTAAATATTGTCATTTAACTTTTATTGCATTATTAGTAATAATCCAATCCAAAATCAAATCGGATGGCCACCTATAGCCACAAAAATATCCACAAATCTCCTTAACTTAGCAAAATTCCTAGACTCCGTCAACTCTATGTGGATCGATCTCGAACTTACTGCTCTACTAGTTAGAGTATTCGTTCGTGTTTTATAATTTTTTTTGCACAATTGTGGGATCCCGGACATCTCAGCGACCCCGGTTTACCCCATTGTCAACTTACCCAGGAATACGTGGACGAGGTCCTTTGTAAGGACCCGTTGGAACAGTGTTTGACGACCGAGGAGGCCAATTTTTTGGATTCACTGGAGGTGGAGTACCTTTACTCCCTCTTTGACGTAGAAGAGGTAATCGGGGCTGAAAAATGGTTCCCCAAGTTTGAGGAGTTCCCAATCTTGGAGAATAAAACACTACCCTCTAGTGTCGAAGCTCCCAAACTAGAGTTGAATGTTCTTCCCAATACTTTAAAGTATATCTTTTTGGGGGAACATGAAACTTTTCCATTGGTGACTTCCTCTTCCCTTGAGGATCACCAAGAGCTTAAATTGTTAGAAGTCCTCCGAAGGCACAAAAAAGCCATCGGATGGACTATCGCTGATTTAAAGGGAATTGATCCCACTATTTTGCACGCATCGAATCTACCTAGAAGATGACGTGCGTCCATCTCGCCAACCACAATGACGATTGAACCCTATCATGAAAGATGTTGTGCGAGCAGAAATTCTTAAACTTTTGGACATGGGGATTATCTATCCGATAGCGGATAGCAAATGGGTTTCACTCATTCAAGTGGTGCCGAAACAATCGGGCACCACAGTAGTCAAAAATGCTAACAACGAATTGATCCCCACCTGGCAAGTGACCGGGTGGCGCGTTTGTATTGACTACCGAAAACTTAATGCTACCACTTGCAAGGACCACTTCCCTCTTCCTTTCATTGACCAAATCTTGGAAAGGGTAGCGGGTCATGCTTTCTATTATTTCCTTGATGGGTACTCCGGTTACAATCAAATCGAAGTTTCTCTTGAGGACCAAGACAAGACGACATTCAGATGTCCCTTTGCGACCTTTACTTACCGGCGCATGCCCTTTGGCTTGTGCAATGCCCCTGGAACCTTTTCTAGGTGTATGATGGGGATTTTTAGTGATATGTCAGAAAAAATTGTCGAGGTCTTTATGGATGACTTCTCCGTTCATGGAGACTCATTCGAGGAATGTCTTGAGAATCTTGAGCGAGTGCTTGAGAGATGTGAGGAGAAGAATCTTATCTTAAATTGAGAGAAATGCCATTTCATGGCAACCCAAGGTATTGTTCTAGGCCATATCATATCGGCCAAGGGGATTGAAGTTGACACGGCAAAAATTGACATAATCACCAAGCTTCCTTCCCCTAAGTGCGTTAAAGATGTCCGGTCCTTTCTTGGCCACGCCAATTTTTACCGATGTTTTATCAAGGACTTTAGCGCCATTTCATGCCCGATGTGCCATCTTCTCTCGAAGGATGCTCCATTCATTTGGACAGAGGATTGTGAAAAGGCTTTTGCAAAGCTAAAGGCTAGTTTAACCACTCCTCCCATTGTGCGAGTGCCCGATTGGGCCATTCCATTTGAGTTGATGTGTGATGCGAGTGACTACGCAATTGTGGCCGTCTTAGGTCAAAGACATGGCAAAAAACCATGTGTAATATCTTATGCAAGTAATACTCTAAATGAAGCCCAAATGAACTATTCTACCACAGAAAAAGAGTTACTTGCTGTAGTCTTCGCATTGGACAAATTCCGATCATATCTTCTAGGATCACCTATAGTGGTATTTACCGATCACGCCGCCCTAAAGTATCTCATGACAAAGCAAGATGCTAAGGCACAGTTAATTAGGTGGATCCTACTTTTATAGGAATTTGACTTGATAATAAAGGATAAAAGAGGGGTGGAGAATGTAGTAGCGGACCATTTGTCCCGATTGGAGTTTGAGGATCATTCCGCACACATGCCTATCATTGACTCCTTTCTGGACGAACAACTTTTTAATGTTGAGAGTTACCCGTGGTTTGCAGACATTGTAAACTATTTAGTCACGGGTCAACTTCCTTCAAATTGGTCCCAAAATGATAGGATAAGATTTTTGAGCGAAGTAAAAAGGTTCATGTTTGATGATCCTTACTTGTTCAAGTATTGTCTGGATCATATTATCCAGAGGTGTGTGCCAAACTAAGACCAAAGAGATATTCTAAGGTTTTGCCACACCGAGGCATGTGGAGGTCACTTCTCATCGAGAAAGACCGTCGCAAAAGTCCTCTAATGCGGTTTTTATTGGCCTTCCCTTTTCTGTGACACCTATGACTTTTGAAAAACTTGTGAAAGGTGTCAACAATTGGGAAGTGTAACCAAGAGAAACATGATGCCCCTCACCAACATCATTCTTGTCGAGGTATTTGATTGTTGGGGCATCGATTTCATGGGCCCCTTTCCAAACTCTTTTGGTTACCTCTACATTTTATTAGCCATTGACTATGTATCAAAGTGGGTAGAGGCCATTTGTACCAAAACAAATGACAACAAGATTGTCATAAATTTTTTGAAAGAAAACAACTTTTTAAGATTTGGGATGCCAAGAGCGAAAATCAGTGATCAGGGCACACATTTTTTTAACCGGCCATTTAAATCTTTAGTAAAAAAATATGGCGTTACTCATAAGGTGTCCACCGCCTATCATCCCCAAACAAATGGGCAAGCAGAACTTGCCAACCGGGAAATAAAACACATCATTGAAAAAACGGTTAACCCAAACCGAAAAGATTGGTCACTTAGACTTCTTGATTCTCTTTGGGCTTACCGTACTGCTTATAAAACCATTTTAGGCATGTCACCATATTGATTGGTGTACGGAAAAGCATGCCATCTCCCGGTAGAAATAGAGCATAAGGCTTATTGGGCCATAAAACAGTTGAACTATCGTTTGCCCGATGCCGGTGCCCACCGCAAGCTCCAATTGAATGAAATTGAGGAGATGTGCACTACAACAAATATGACATTCTATAGCATTTAGTTATAGCATTTTTTTAAAAATGCTATAATAGAGTTTAATTTTTTTGGCCAAAATATTTTCCCCTCCAAAACAATTCCCTCCTAGATTAGGGCCTCCCCGACATCCCTTCCCGTACCCTAATCTCTACCCCGTCGCCCGACCTCTTTGGCACCTCTCCCCGACCTCTGTCTCTCTCGCGCCTCTCTCTCTTGCTGTCTCTCAGGCGCCTTCCCCCGATATCCCCTCCACCAGCCTCCCCGGACATCCCCTCTCTCTCTCCCTCTCTATCGTTCGTGCTTCCAAGCTATTAGCTACATATTTAGAACTTGAAAATGTTCACGCTGCTGTATACATTTCCTCAAATGTGGTTAGATAATCATTGGAATTTCAATCAGATTAGAAGAGAATCTCGCCAATATAGAGTTGGAGAATAAGGTCATTCGTCAACAGGCTCTGTCCATGGCACCTAATAAGATCCTCTCAGGACGCTCAAGAATCAAGATCAATTCTTCAGTTGCTCAAATAGTTTAATCTTCATTAGGTCACAAATTAATGATGTGGATTTTAATGTTTTCTTGTTATATTGACAGACGGGTGCCGAGAGTGGTCATAAGTTTGTCAATGCAAAGACGACTTTGGTAAATTGTCTGCTTTAATACTTGAGTTTTGTGCTGCCGAAGGGATAAGAATCTTTCTAAACCTCGATTTTTTTTTCAATTCCTGTACACAATGCCTTAGGATCTGCGTAGCCCTTCATAAAACCAAAGAGATCTTTCAGAAGTTGAGGACAAACCACAAAAATCACTTAATGAGTAAGAGAATCAAGAGCTGCTTATTCGATGCATTGTACAACACCTGGGGTTTGGCGGAAGCAAACCGATTGTTGCCTGTATGATCTACAAATGCCTTCTACAGTGGAGATCTTTTGAAGTTGAGCGGACCAGTGTGTTTGACCGAATCATTCAGACCATAGGTCATGCTATCGAGGTTTGAACAATTCATTCCTATATGCTGATATATTGTTTTTACTTTTTTCCCATAAGAAGGCTCTTATAAAGCATTTTACTGTTTGGCGGAAGCAAATCGATATATTATTTTTACTTTTTTAGAGAAACAACAGCGTTCTAAAAACGCTGTTAAATAGAAACAACAGCGTTCTAAAAACGCTGTTAAAGAGAAACCACAGCGTTTCACATAGGTAAACAACAACGTTTTTAAAGCGTCGTTAAATAGAAACAACAGCGTTTGTAAAACGCTGTGAACGCAAACAACAGCATTTTAAAAACGCTGTTAAAGAGAAACAACAGCGTTTTACTTTGGTGAACAACAGCGTTTTTGGAACGCTGTTGAATGTTTCAGACTTTTAATAGCATTGGCTAATACAGCATCAGTAAAAACGCTGTCTTTGACTTTCTACAACATTTTTGGAACGCTGTTGTAGGTTGTTTTTCTTGTAGTGGTGGCATGATGCATATGATAGCTCGGTCTCCTACAAAGAAACAATCAAAGAGACTCACGATAAAAACATTCGTCGGAAGAATTTTGAAGTCGGCCAAAAAGTTTTACTTTATAATTCAAGACTTCATCTTTTTCCCGGAAAACATAGATCACGTTGGGTTGGTCCTTGCATTGTTTCCAAAGTTGCACCTCATTGTGCCATAGAAGTAACCAACCCCGCCAATGGTAATGTTTTTAAAGTGAACGGGCGACGCCTCAAACCAATTCTTGAAAATTTTGATGAGGAATTCTTGGAAGAAGAACTAGTCGATCCCATTTACCGGGACGACAGTAAGGCTTAAATATTTTATGCTTACATGCATCTAGGAGACCTTAAATCTATAGGGTTTGAGATACCCCTAGTGTTCGGCCGTGCTCGAACGACCCCTTTGATGGTCCAGTATAGCCACCCATAGACTAGCCTTGATTTTGTATTATCTAGGATTACCTTGGCAAAGTAGGGATGGAAGTGAAAAGTGATTGGAAACTCTCAAGGTTTAACCGCAAAATGCGACCTTTAGAGTGTTCACCTACCGAGTAGCAACCTACCCCGAAATTCCAAGAGATTCCTTCTCTAACACATTGTCAAGTGAGGAAATGGGAAGAAAAGTATAGCCCGTGTAGAGTCGCGTGAGTACTCCGGCACTCCATTTTTTATTCCAATGATGTTAGCTATTTCTTCTTGAGTAAGTAGTTTGCGAGCAAGTCTTTGCAGGGTAAACATGTTACCACACCAGCCCTTGGTAGTTTAGGTATATAGTTGGGATGAGTGAGGCATTCAGGAGCCCTAAGTCATGAGTGCGATTACGTGTCGCATTTGTAAGTCCAATAAAATCCCAACGATGATCTTGTGTGACTAACTGTGGCACCAGGTAGGAGCCGATGGAGTGAACCTTGAGAAAGCACCGCAAATGACGAAAGAGGAGAATAGCGAAAAATCCTCATACTTAGTCGAGGTGTTGGGTGAATGACATTCCATCCCGGAAGGTACTATTACTTTTCTCTCTACCCTATTTTGCAATTTATACGCACGAGGACGTTGCTCATTTTAAGTTGGGGGGAGGAACTAGCATAGTGACCTTAATTTTATGTACATCTTGCTTAAAGTTGTTGATATGCACATATGTAAATTTTTTTGAAATTTACCTTCCATTTTTGTCCTAAGCCACGTTGCAAGTTTGACTACATTATATTTTGCATCTAGCATCCATGCTTAGAAGTCTCATGAACATCAATAATATGGCTAACGAGTAGAAAACATGTTGCATGCATCACAAGAGTGGCGATTCAATTTCTTGAAACATTCCCAAACCAATGTTAATCTCAATTGCTGCATGATATCTAAATTTTCCGTTATCCATGAAAAGAAGAAACAAAATAGTGTAACAATATTGCTTTGTCGAATTTTTTTGGAATATATAAGGATATGATTCAAGGCATTCTTTGCATGAATATACCACTTACGAGTCTCCTTTGTCCTAATATTTGTGCCTAGTCCGTGTCCGTTATTTTTCAAACCATAGGAAACCGGACGAATGGAGAATTTTGGGGAAAATGTGAATTACAATAGTTGAAGAAGTTGATGTTTCTGATGGAGTGTTTTGGGAACAGAAAAGTGGAGAAGGAAAATGAAATGAGAAGAAATATTATTGTCTGGTTTTTTTGGTCAGTTTGCTGAAAACAGGGGCGTGTACCGGTCCACTGAACCGTCGTGGACCGGTCCCTCGGATTAAATTTTTGACAGATTTTGGGCAGTAAGGTTGCGAAGGGAAATCACAGCAGCGGGTACCGATCCACTGAACCGTCGTGGACCTGTCCCTTCATTCAAATTCATAAAAAAAATAAAAGGGGCCCGATTATATTTTTGCCCTACCTCTATCTCTTTCCTCTCCCTTATACTGTTACCTCTCAAAACCCCCCCAAACCCCCCAAATCCACCATCTCCCTCACTCAAAATCCTCTCCATCTCCATCTCTATAACAATCACACTCTCTCTCTCCCTCTCTTCCTTACAACTACACCAAGCCTCACTACCAAATCACACCTCACAAAAGCTTGGGTTGGACAACAATGGCACCAATGCTACAAATCCGAAATTTTGCAAAACAAAGTAACATCTCACTCGTATCTCTCTTGTATCCATTGTTTGGAGTTATTGCGGTACTCTCGATTGTTGTTGGGATAATGGCGCGCAGAAAAGAGGTAGCAAAACCCAAAACACTAGATAAGGGAAAAGGGGTCGCGACTAGCTCTAGTCGCCAACCCGAGGAGTTTGAATCGGAGGAGGAGGCGGAGTAGGAGAGTGAAAGTGGAAGTGACAAGCAACGGAAGAAGAAAAAAAACTACGCTGAGGCGAATTGCGTTCGCGAACAAAAAGCATGGGCCGCCAAATTACACACCCGCAAATTTACATGCGAACGACAACTCCATCGTGGTGATATGGGCGGTCATGCTATTACAGACACCATTGCAGTTCAAGGATTGCGACACTTTTTCCGTGTGGTTAAGGGCTATCACCCATCTTTGGTTGTAGCTTTTTATGAGCATATGAACATTGGTGACGATAATATCATTGATTTGACTATTGGAGGGGTGCCTGTGACCGTTACTCCTGATGTTATCGCCCATTATATGGATTATCCGAACCCGGTTGACAATGACATTACATTCCCAAAACCTACATGGAACCGGGACCTTGACCACATAGTCCAAACTATCACTGACGACCCTACATCTTTCAATGCCCACTCCCGACGATATGTACAAGGGGGATTGAAAGAGTTATGCCGAATCATCAACAAGCTCGTCAACTACAATTTGAGCCCATTTAGCAAAGAGAAGACCCCTTCCAAACAAGACGGGGATCTTATCTATGTATTCATGTCAAGGTGGGAATGAGTGGATTGGGCTTTGTTTATTTGGAACCAAATGAAGATTTTTCGTGAAAAAGGGGTAAATCTAAGCAACATCCCCTTTCCGGCAATGGTGACATTGCTTTGTTTGCAAGCCGGGTGTAGAGGAAAAGCAGGAGAGAAGATGATTCCCGGTATTCTCGGACCTATTACCCTAGCATCCATCAAGAAGAGCATTTCTTTGACGAAGCCAGCAGATCCTGAAGATGTTGGTGCTTCTAGACTGAGTGCTCGGGGACACATTGTGAGACAGGAACAGTGGTTCAACATCGTGAGCAACCGCCAAGAAGCAATTATGCATGAACAAAAGAACATCAATTCTCGATTGACTAGGCAAGGGAAGAAGCAAGAGAAGTTGATGAAATTGGTGAAATGGATTATTGGTAGAGAGGAAGTTCGTTCTGTAGAGAGGTTTATCAACTCCGATCCGGAGGCGGGTGGAGAGGAAGAAGATGCAGATTCAAGATGATATGTTTGAATTTTTTAGTAGTTGGCATGTAGTAGTAATAATTTAGTATATTGGTACCTTTGTCATGACATGGTTGGTGGTTTTGAGTAGCCTATACTTTGGCTACATTTTTGGATGGAAAAGGTTGGTAGTGGCTTGGGTAGTAGACCAAGCAAATGATTAGCCACTCCTATTTTGGTGTTCCTTTTTTCTTTTCTACTATGCGTCGTTATATGTTGGAAGCCCTTGATGATCTATTGTGTTGTTGTTTTAAAAATATTTGGTAAAGCATGTTTTATTTTATGATATCATGTTATGGATAACATCGTATACTCTTGTCTTGATTTTTTTAGTATGATGTGTGCTTACTTGTTGCGTTTTCTATTTTCGAAATTCGCATATTCTATCGCACCATTCCTGGGATGTTTATAATTTTTTTGGGATCATTGAGCGATACATGGACACCTCCGTAAGGTTGGAATCAAGGATCACTACATCGTATGTATCTAGTTGACCACGAATGCGATTATTTATATTTATTCATGAGACTTCGGTGCATGCATCCTAGCTTGAAATTGTGACACTTTAATTAAACTTGCTATACATGCGGGGGAGGGTAGTATCATACATATAGATACCTTTTTGTCTTGTGTTTACGGAAGAAATTAGTTGCATAAATGTGTCTCTTTTCATTATTTCGTTTGAACGAGGGCGTCCAACGTTCAGGGTGGGGGTGTGATTGGCCTCTAATTTTGTAGTTTTAAGAGGCCAATAATCGTCCTATTTTTGGTCTCCGACAACCAATAATCTCTAAATTGTGAATAGTTTATGCTTTTGGTAGTTTTTAAGTAATTTCAAGAATTTGCAATAAAATGGATTAGTTGCTCTACGATGATTCATGTCGACTTCAATAAGCCGGCCAAAGACATTGCACGGCACGGTGAAGCGCCAAGGATGAGCCGGATGAGTTTTGGGCAAGTTAGAACGAGGCCAAAGCAAATTTTCTACAAAACAATAGCTTTTCCTTCAGTGGGTACTGGTCCACTAAACCGTCGTGGACCGGTCCCTCCATATGAATTTTTGACAACTCTCTGAAATTTGGCTCTGGAAAAGGAAAACCTTCAGCTTGTACCGGTCCACTAAACCGTCGTGGACCGGTCTCTCGATATGAAAATTTTACAACTCTCTGGAAATTGGCCCTGAGAAACCAAAAGCTTCAGCGGGTACCGGTCCACTGAACCGTCGTGGACGGATTTTATGCAGTAGCATTTGGAACCAAAGAAAATAGCTTTTGTACCAGTCCACCGAACTGTCGTGGACCAGTCCTAAGACAAAAATCTGCAACTTTTATTTTCTGTTTTTATGCGTTTAGGGGCAAATTTGTCCCTTTTTTGTAATGTTATATGAACATACAAATAGACAACCCCGATTTTGAGTGCCCTATGCTT
>NMUG010002659.1:0-15701 GCA_002855965.1 Monotropa hypopitys
ACCCCACTGAGCAAAGGGCCAAGAACTCGTGAGGGGTGCTAAATCTGCTGCAGGGGAGTGGATAGTGGGTGACAATTTTTGGCATTTTTTGCAGCTTATGACATAGACCTTGGCATCTTGTTGCATATATGGCCACCAATATCCCTGGAAGATGGCTTTGTGGGCTATGGAACGCCCTCCTGTGTGACTGTCGCACACCCCCTCGTGGATTTCGAAGAGAAATCGTTGAACAAGGTCAGGGTGAACACAACGTAAGTATGGCTTTGTAAAAGATTTTTTTGTAGATAATCTTCTCTGGAGAGAGCCAGTACTTAGTTGATTTGATTCTTATTTTGTAAGCCTCCCTCTTGTCTGCGGAGAGCTGATCCCGCGCTAAGTAAGCAACGATAGGATCCATCCAGCTCGGGCCTGTATCCAGATCGAGAGTCTCATCTGAGTCCGTTGACTAGATGCTCGGCTGGGATAGAGAATCGACACTCACTATGCGGCGGAGCTCAGAAGGTACAGAGGAGGCCAGACAGGCCAAGGCATCTGCGTGACTCTTCTCTCTGGAGATGATATGGACCATCTCTGTCTTCCTAAATTGCTGGAAAAGCTTCTTAGCGAGGGCTGCATAAGAAGCCATTTTGTCGTCCTTGGTGGCATATTATCCTGAAAGCTGGTTGACCACGAGCTGGCTGTCACAATGGATGAGCAGATTTTCAGCTCTGCACCTCCTTGCACTCTTCAAACCCGTGATCAATGCCTCATATTCTGCTTCATTATTGGAGGCTTTGAAAGATAACCGGACTGACTGCTCTAAGACCAGTCCTTCAGGGGAGAAGAGGACTATGCCCATTCCTGATCCTTTGTTGCATACTGATCCATCCACAAATAGCTTCCATTGTTCCTTTGTGTGCGGCTCATCAACATCTGGTAGCGTGGGATGAATGGGAGTTATTTGCTCGTTTAGTGTCTGTGGTTAGGTTGTCTGATCGGACTCGTGTGATAATTCTGCAATGAAATTCGTGAGGACCTGACCCTTCATCGCAGTATAAGGGACGTACTTGATGTCGTACTCTCCCATCTCAATCGACCATGCCCCAACTCTTCCTGACAGGTCTGCCTTTCTCAGGACAGATCCTATAGGGTGGACAGTTGGTACTTCGATGGTGTGAGCTAGGAAGTAGTGATGCAGCTTCCTGGAAGTCATTACCAGTGCTGCAGCTTCGATGGTGTGAGACCCCGTCCCAATATAATAAGATTTTCTTAATTAATTAAACTCTTAGAAATATTTTCAGACCATATTTAATTGTTTAAACCTTTTGGCGTTAGTGTTGGAGCATTAAAATCCATAAGAGGTGAGTTAAAAGCCCAAGGAAAAGCTCGAGCAAAGGCTGTCCGAACGGCCCAAGCCGGACCACCCCCGGGTCGGCCCAGCTGACCAGCCCAACCGGACCGCCCGCTCCGGACCCGTGCCAGCTGCGCGGCAGCAGCTGTGCCGAGCAGCAGCGTCCAGTCCCATCCGGACTGAACCTGACACGGATGGGACAAGTCAGCCGCAGGTTGCAGACTGTCCTGCAGGTGCTCAGACCTGACTTTGATGGGACGTTTCCCTGACCAGTTCGGCAGAATTAAGGTAATGTCCTATCAACATTGAATGATCCCAACTACCACCCCAGACTCCTCCGAACCCCTATATAAACCATTCTTGGAGCATTCATTTCTCACTTCCATCCGAGAGCTCTAGAGAGAGAAAGAGTGAGAGAACCCCTGTTGCCGACGCCCTTCTGTTCGGCAAGGCTCAACACTTGGAACCTTTCCTAAGTGCAGTGACCCTACCGGACCACCCACCCTTGTTCGTCCAAACCATCCAGCTAAGCATCAGAACCATTGTCCGGACCAGCTTTCCCCCAGAGTGCTCTATTCGGCACATCGTCCCGAACAGCTAGTGACCTCAGGTAAATCCTTAGTCCTCCGGTCACGTTTTATCTTAAAGCTATGCTTTTCCTGTGTTCGGAAAGTCCATTCAATGACTTGGCCACACTAAAGCTTGCTCGGCAGCCGTCCTTTGGCTCAGACCGAAGCAATCCAGACCCTTAAGAGCTTCTGTTCGACAGCTCGGCCCTCGGCCAAGTTAGTTCAGACAGAACCTATAGACCTCCGGCTAAGCTTGCTTCAGCTCGGCAAGTATGCCAGACCATCTCTTAAAACATTGCTGACCTTTCCCACATCAATTGCCGACCTCCCATCTGCCGGAGCACTACTGCTCGGCAAGGGGACTGTCTGCCTTTGAACTCCTTCAGCTCTTTGAGCTCGGCTAATCAGCCAACATCTCGGGCATTTAGCCCAAAGCCTTGCAAATTCCCTTGATGTCCTTTTCGACCAACCGGAGCACCCAAAACAGTTCTTCCCGAACTGCCAGTGTTCGGCAGTAAGGCTGTGCTCACTGCTCGGCAGAACGATAATATGAGATCCGGCCCATTTAGGACGGCTGAACCTTGGCTTGATCGGCAATCATTCCAGAAACCATTAGTATAACCTTACAAAGCATTTCGACCAAACCGTTGTGTTCAAAGTTCCATTTCCCGCGCAAAACAACTCCCTTTAGTGCCCTCTGTTGACAGTCTGGCAGAGTTAGCTGTTCGGCAGAGCTCTGCTCGGCAAGGCCTTGCTCGGCCAAGCCATGATTCGGCAGGAGGACCCTTCGGTCCAGAAGGCTCCTAAACCCTTCGGTTAATGTGTTGCGAGTTTTACCAACCGGCCACTGTGTCACCAGGAGCTCGGCCAGTCGGCTAGAGCAGTCTGACCTTCCTTTAGGCCGACAGCTCAGTTCGGCAGAGACCCTTACTGTTCGGTAGGAACCCTTAGTTGTTCGGCAGAAATCTTAGATATCTTCTTTATGTTTTATTGGCAGATCTGCAGTGTTAATTCAAAGGAAAACCAACCCAAGATACAAATGTGAATTTTGTACATGTCCTCTCTACTCGTATTTTTACTTGCTCGTTCTCTCAGTTTGTAAAATAGTATTATGGCTATTGACCCAGGAAACCTATTATGTTAACATCTTGCAAAAGAAAGGAGAAGAACTTGTGATAAATTCTTTTGTACATGGACAAACATAATGTGGAAAAATGTTTTCTATGATTCTCGGCACGGACATGTCATGGCCACAGAATACGGTCAAAAGCGGATAAGAGCCCGAATGTTGGGGGCAGGTTCAGATACCATGCATGCAGGGATAGGTTATAAGGTTGGGACCAAACCAGATGGTCATTGGATGATATCATACCACTTTGCAAATTGTGGGGTAGCTCCCCTTATTTTCTAGTACCGTGGAGGCTGTAATTGATTGCCTGGATGAGACTGGTTGACAGTCATACAACTCGGGTAGAATACCCAATGCAATCAATATGCACTTGTTGCAGGTTTATATATGGAAGATGCCGAAAATCTGATATGACCGGAATGGGTCGATGATACTACTCTTGAGGCTATATGAGCCAATCATACTATGTTAATTCTGAAATGATTTACTTACAGGGAATGATCTTGGTTGTCCATGAAACTTGTGGGCTGGACATGTATTAAATTCACTCTAGCTTTATAGCTTATGCGTTTTTCTAAAACTCTTTTCAGGTTTTGAAGAGCAGGAATAGGAGCCCTCGAAGTTGCTTTATTTATCTCTATTTTTGGCTATCTCTTGTATCAGCCATAAGGCTTGTTTTGTATTATCAAATCAATTAATGAACTATTGTGGGTACTATTGCACTCTCTAGGTTATTTCAAGCTTTCTGCTATTTACTTTTCAAAATTTTTTCGAATCCCTAAACTCTATTAAAAAGGGTCTTTAGCGAGCTTGCTCGTTGACCGGTCATGACTCATGTGAGACTGGGTCGTGACAACAGTGGTATCAGAGCAAAAGTTTTCAGACTTCGAACAAAACCCAGAGTTAGGACCAAGGCACTCACTAGTACGTTAGAAATGTCTGCTAACCCTTGAAGATGAACTTATCTTGTTACATATGTATATTTTAGCTAGGTCTAGCAGTGGCAGCGATTATGCTACCAGCGACTTCTCGAGCAGCGACTCAGAAAGCGATCACGAAGTAGCGCCACCTCCAGCCATACCGGAAGAAGTGGAAGAAGTAAACTATATAGTAAGTGATGAAGTCGAAGAACGAGCCCACGCTGACTCAGTAACAATCACTTCCGATCTCGTAGCTCAGGTAGCGGTTCGTTTCGAAGATAACTCGGAAGAAGAAGTCCGGGGAATGATTAATTATCACCTACAGCTGTTAGCAAAAGCTTGTGCAGTAGAATGAGCATCCATTCAAGATTGGGAATTTGAGTACCTCATGGAGGGAGCCAGGAACCGAGTCTTCCACGGTCATAATGATGAAGAACCACCCGAAGAGGAAGCAGTCGAAGAGGAAGAGCCCATGGAGTGGCACAATCAAGGATGGGACCTCGATATCCCTGAAGAAGACCCCGAAGAAGATCCAAGTGAAAATGAGGAAGACGAGGAAGCCGTTGACATAGATCGTGAGGAATGGGTTTATCCACCCTACGAATGGCCTAACTATTCGGATGACGAGTAGACTTATTAGTTTCTTATTATCATCTATCATACTTAGTATTATTGTCTCGAAATGAATCCTTATCTCTATGATGAATTTGGTCAACCACTTTTCACCTCTAACTAAGAAATCTTTTCAGAAGCAGAATGGTTAACACTCGCAACGGTCAAGGAAATAACCCAAGGAACGATGAAGTGGCTGAGCTACGCGATATGGTAAGAAGGCTGGCCGGAACTGTTCAAACCCATCAGGAAATGATCAATCAATACCTCAACCATCTAGGACCCGCAAACGAGCTACCCAACCTCGGAGAGGAAGCACTAGTCGATCCAATCGAGCAAGCGGTTAATTTCGCAACAGTGAAGGAATTTCTGAAGTTGAAACCCCCTACCTTCCAGGGAGGAATGGACCCGGTAAGAGCCAATGAATGGATCGCGGCTTTGGAAAAGAACTTCCGATTGCTGAGGTATTCCGATCAGCAGAAGGTAGAAATCGGTTCGTATCTGTTGGAAGGTGAAGCAAACCGTTGGTGGAATCTGAAGAATACTGTGGAACTGGAGATGGACTGGGAAGGATTCTTGGAGATTTTTCGGGAGAAGTTTATGCCTAGGGCAGTGCAGACTGCTAAGAGAATGGAATTCAAGCACTTGAAGCACGAGGAATGATGACGGTAGCTGCTTATGAAACAGAGTTCACAAATCTTGCTGCCTATGCTCCGTATCTAGTGGCATCAGAAGAAATGAAGGCATGACGCTTCAAAGATGGATTAAAGCCAGAGATTCGGAAGGCGGTTCGACTGCTTCAATTATCAACTTATGCTGACGTTCTGGATCGAGCCCTGTTGGTCGAGCAAGATGTCGAAGATACAAGACGCTACCAAGAGCGGAAGAGGCAACATCAAGCACCTAGAAGGGCTGTCCCACAAAAGAAGGCAAATTTTGGAGGAAGGAGAGATGATCAGAGAAGGATGGGAAATCAAGACAATGGAAATAGAGCACCCTTGACATGTTTTGGCTGTGGCCAGGAGGGTCATTTCAAGAAAGATTGTCCAAAACCAGCAACTGGAGCCAACATGATACCCATGGGCGCGCCAAAAGTCAACCATCATGACAACCGGAACCAACGTCAGGGAAGAGCTTTCGCTTTAATCCCCGGAGATCCCCGCAATGACGAAGCCGTGGTGGTAGGTAGAATTCTTGTTTGTGGAATTCCTACCTATGCTTTATTTGATTCAGGATCTACTCATTCGTTCATTTCGAAACCCCACTCTCAGAAAATTTGTAGAAATCTTGAACCGTTAGGTTTTGACTTGCTCGTATCCCAACCCATGAGCAAGGGAGTCGTATGCTCATCTATTCTTAGGAGTTGCGACGTTTCGATGAATGAAGCCCGTACCTCGATTGATTTTATCCCTCTAGCCATGTCCCATTTCGATGCAATTATTGGAATGGATTGGCTGTCCCAATTCAAGGCCAAGATTGATTGCGCGGAGAAGTGTATAGTCTTCACAGGACTCGGAGAAGAAGAAGCCAAGCTCGAAGGAGAGAAAGTCACATTGCCTTCGTGTTTTGTATCCATGGCTCATGCGCGTCGACTTTTGCAGAAAGGATGTCAAGGCTACTTTTGCAGCATTTTGTCTACAACGCCAAGTACTCGTTCGGTATCCGATATCCCCATAGTTCGTGACTTCCCTGATATTTTTCCCAAAGACTTGCCAAGAATACCTGTTGATCGAGAAGTAGAGTTTAGTATCGAGACTATTCCCGGAAGCCAACCAATATCCAAAGCACCCTACCGAATGGCACTCGCAGAATTGAAGGAATTGAAGGCACAACTCCAGGAATTGGTAGATAAAGATTTCATCCGACCTAGCTTATCGCCATGGGGAGCACCAGTTTTGCTTGTCAAGAAGAAGGACGGAACAATGCGGCTTTGCATCGACAATCGAAAGCTAAATAAAGTCACCATCAAGAACAAGTACCCATTACCAAGAATTGACGACCTATTCGACCAACTGCAGGGAGCCAGAGTGTTCTCAAAGATCGACCTACATTCAGGATATCACCAGCTTAAGGTTAAGGCAGAAGATGTAGAAAAGACAGCTTTTCGCACCACGTATGGTCATTTCGAATTTTTAGTTATGCCATTTGGCGTCACCAATGCACCTACAGCCTTCATGGACCTAATGAACCGGATCTTCACCAACTACCTCAACGATTTCGTAATCGTATTCATCGACGACATCCTTATCTACTACAAAGACGAAGAGCAACATGTGGAGCATCTGTCAACCGTTTTGCAAACCCTAAAGGAGAGGAAGCTTTATGCCAAGTTTAGCAAATGCGAGTTCTGGCTCATGGAAATTCAGTTTCTCGGGCACGTCATCAACGAACGTGGAATCTCAGTGGACCCTCAGAAGATAGGAGCAATCCAAGAATGGACCAAGCCAACCTCAGTAACCGAAGTTCGTAGTTTTCTTGGACTCGCCGGCTACTACAGAAGATTCATCAAGGATTTTTCAAAGATCGCAACCCCGATGACGGAGCTGACAAAGAAAGGAGAACCATTTGTTTGGTCAGAAGCCAGAGAAGGAAGCTTCCAGGAACTGAAGAAGCGACTCACAACAGCACCTGTTCTCGTGCTACCTCAGAAAGGAAAAGACTTTGAAGTCTACAGCGACGCGTCACTCAAAGGACTCGGATGCATTCTGATGCAGCAAGGTCAAGTTATTGCTTATGCTTCCCGACATCTAAAGCCTCACGAGAAGAACTACCCGACTCACGACTTTGAGCTAGACGCAGTGGTTTTTGCTTTGAAAATTTGGCACCACTACCTGTATGGAGTCACCTGCAACCTATTCACCGATCATCAAAGTTTGAAGTATCTCTACACCCAGAAGGAACTAAACTTCTGGCAACGAAGATGGCTGGAGCTGATAAAAGACTACGACCTCAACATCCAATACCACCCTGGAAAAGACAACAATGTCGCAGACGCCCTAAGCAGGAAAGGAAAGAAGGAGCTCGATTGTCTACAACATGGACATCTCAACACCATCATTACAGAACCGACTATCTTAGAAGAAAACAAGTCAGGACAAAGGAACGACCCAAAGCTCGCGAAGATTAGCAAAGGAATCACTCCAGAAAGCGAATTCGCACTCACCGATGGAATCCTCCGATTCAGGAATCGTTTGTGCATCCCCGACAATGAAGAAATCAAGAAGAAGATCATGGATGATGGCCACCACTCGAAGTTTGTAATTCACCCCGATCAAACCAAGATGTACCAGGATCTGAAGAATTCTTACTGGTGGATGGGAATGAAGCGCGACATAACCAACTACATTAGCCGATGCCTGTAATGTCAACAGATCAAAGCTATTCGTCAGAAGCCCGCCAGATTATTGCAACCATTACCTATTCCAAAATGGAAGTGGGAGGATATCACTATGGATTACGTCGTAGGATTACCATGTTCAAAAAAGGGAAATAACGCCATATGGGTTATAGTAGATCGTCTAACCAAGTCTGTTCACTTCATTGCGATCAAGAATACTTACTCGATGGACCGGATGGCGACCACCTACCTCCAGGAAATCGTTCGACTGCACGACACACCAGTATCCATCACATCCGACAGAGACCCACGATTCGTATCCAGATTTTGGAAATCACTTCAGAAGGCAATGGGAACAGCGCTCAAGTTCAGCACAACTTTTCACCCTCACACAGACGGTCAATCAGAAAGAACCAGACTTGTTATGAGCCTGTGCACTGGAATTTCAAGGAAGCTGGGAAGAGCATCTACCGCTAGCCGAGTTCACATACAACAACAGTTACCAAGCCAGCATAGCAATAGCACCTTTCGAAGCACTGTACGGGAAGAGATACAAGACACCATCATGTTGGACGGAAGTCGGAAATGCAGAATTGACAGGACCAGAGATTGTGCAATAATCCGCGGAAAAGATCAAGACTATCCAGGAACGACTGAAGGCAGCTCAAGATCGCCAGAAAAGTTATACCGACACTCATCGCAGGGAATTAGAGTTTCAAGAAGGCGATAAGATATTTCTCAAAGTATCCCCAATGAAAGGCATTGTCAGATTCGGGAACAGAGGGAAGTTAAATCCTAGATTTGTTGGTCCGTTCGAATTTCTCGAGAGAATCGGTCCCCTCGCCTATCGTTTAGCATTGTCACCAGAGTTAGCCAATGTGCACGATGTTTTCCACATCTCCATGCTTCGCAAGTATGTAGCAGACCCATTGCATGTCTTAGAGCAGCCCGCGATCGAAATTGAAAAGAATCTATCCTACGAAGAGAAGCCAGTCAAAATTCTAGATCGACGAGAGAAGAGGCTTCGAAGCAAGATAATCCCTCTAGTCAAAGTATGGTGGGAGAACCAGTCTGGAAATGAAGCCACTTGGGAGAAAGAGGACGATATGCGCCAGAAGTACCCGGAATTATTCGAGTAAGGTATATTCCCTACTATTTCGTCAGTAAGTTTTCCAAAGTTAGTTATTCTAAAGTTTGGGGGCCAAACTTCTTTTAAGGAGGGTAGGATGTGAGACCCCGTCCCAATATAATAAGATTTTCTTAATTAATTAAACTCTTAGAAATATTTTCAGACCATATTTAATTGTTTAAACATTTTGGTGTTAGTGTTGGAGCATTAAAATCCATAAGAGGTGAGTTAAAAGCCCAAGGAAGAGCCCGAGCAAAGGCTGTCCGAATGGCCCAAGCCGGACCACCCCCGGGTCGGCCCAGCCGACCAGCCCAACCCAACCGACCGCTCCGGACCCGTGCCAGCTGCGCGGCAGCAGCTGTGCCGTGCAGCAGCGTCCAGTCCCATCCGGACTGAGCCTGACACGGATGGGACAAGTCAGCCGCAGGTTGCAGACTGTCCTGCAGGTGCTCAGACCTGACTTTGATGGGACGTTTCCCTGACCAGTTCGGCAGAATTAAGGTAATGTCCTATCAACATTGAATGATCCCAACTACCACCCTAGACTCCTCCGAACCCCTATATAAACCATTCTTGGAGCATTCATTTCTCACTTCCATCCGAGAGCTCTAGAGAGAGAAAGAGTGAGAGAACCCCTGTTGCCGACGCCCTTCTGTTCGGCAAGGCTCACACTTGGAACCTTTCCTAAGTGCAGTGACCCTACCAGACCACCCATCCTTGTTCGGCCAAACCATCCAGCTAAGCATCAGAACCATTGTCCGGACCAGCTTTCCACCAGAGTGCTCTGTTCAGCACATCTTCCCGAACAGCTAGTGACCTTAGGTAAATCCTTAGTCCTCCGGTCACGTTTTATCTTAAAGCTATGCTTTCCTGTGTTCGGCAAGTCTATTCAATGACTTGGCCGCACTAAAGCTTGTTCGGCAGCCATCCTTTGGCTCAGACCGAAGCAATCCAGACCCTTAAGAGCTTCTGTTCGACAGCTCGGCCCTCGGCCAAGTTAGTTCAGACAGAACCTATAGACCTCCGGCTAAACTTGCTTCAGCTCGGCAGGTATGTCAGACCATCTCTTAAACATTGCTGATCTTTCCCACACCAATTGTCGACCTCCCATCTGCCGGAGCACTACTGCTCGGCAAGGGGACTGTCCGCCTTTGAACTCCTTCAGCTCTTTGAGCTTGGCTAATCAGCCAATAGCTCGGGCATTTAGCCCAAAGCCTTGCAAATTCCCTTGATGTCCTTTTCGACCAACCGGAGCACCCAACCCAGTTCTTCCCGAACTGCGAGTGTTCGGCAGTAAGGCTGTGCTCACTGCTCGGCAGAACGATAACATGTGATCCGGACCATTTAGGACGGCTGAACCTTGGCTTGATCGGCAATCGTTCCAGAAACCATTAGTATAACCTTACAAAGCATTTCGACCAAACCGTTGTGTCCAAAGTTCCATTTCCCACGCAAAACAACTCCCTTTAGTGCCCTCTGTTGGCAGTCCGGCAAAGTTAGCTGTTCCGCAGAGCTCTGCTCGGCAAGGCCTTGCTCGGCCAAGCCATGATTCGACAGGAGGACCCTTCGGTCCAGAAGGCTCCTAAACCCTTCGGTTAATGTGTTGCTAGTTTTACCAATCGGCCACTGTCCTCTGGACAGAAGGCCTTCGGTCACTGTGTCACCAGGAGCTCGGCCAGTCGGCCAGAGCAGTCTGACCTTCCTTTAGGCCGACAACTCAGTTCGGCAGAGACCCTTACTGTTCGGCAGGAACCCTTAGCTGTTCGGCAGAAATCTTAGATATCTTCTTTATGTTTTATTGGCAGATCTGCAGTGTTAATTCAAAGGAAAACCAACCCAAGATAAAAAGGTGAATTTTGTACATGTCCTTTCTACTCGTATTTTTACTTGCTCGTTCTCTCAGTTTGTAAAATAGTATTATGGCTATTGAGCCAGGAAACCTATTATGTTAACATCTTGTAAAAGAAAGGAGAAGAACTTGTGATAAATTCTTTTGTACATGGACAAACATAATGTGGAAAAATGTTTTCTATGATTCTCGGCACGGATATGTCATGGCCACAGAATACGGTCAAAAGCGAATAAGAGCCCGAATGCAGGGGGCAGGGTCAGATACCATGCATGTAGGGATAGGTTATAAGGTTGGGACCAAACCAGATGGTCATTGGATGATATCATACCACTTTGCAAATTACGGGGTAGCTCCCCTTGTTTTCTGGTACCATGGAGGCTGTAATTGATTGCCTGGATGAGACTGGTTGACAATCATACAACTCGGGTAAAATACCCAATGCAATCAATATGCACTTATTGCAGGTTTATGTATGGAAGATGCCGAAAATCTAATATGACTGGAATGGGTCGATGATACTACTCTTGAGGCTATATGAGCCAATCATACTATGTTAATTCTGAAATGATTTACTTACAGGGAATGATCTTGGTTGTCCATGAAACTTGTGGGCTGGACATGTATTAAATTCACTCTAGCTTTATAGCTTATGCGTTTTTCTAAAACTCTTTTCAGGTTTTGAAGAGCAGGAATAGGAGCCCTCGAAGTTGCTTTATTTATCTCTATTTTTGGCTATCTCTTGTATCAGCCATAACACTTGTTTTGTATTATCAAATCAATTAATGAACTGTTGTGGGTACTATTGCACTCTCTGGGTTATTTCACGCTTTCCGCTATTTACTTTTCAAAATTTGTTCGAATCCTTAAACTCTATTAAAAAGGGTCTTTAGCGAGCTTGCTCGTTGACCGGTCATGACTCATGTGAGACTGGGTCGTGACAAGCTTCTTAGCGAGGGGTGCATAAGAAGTCATTCTGTCATCCTTGGTGGCATATTATCCTGAAAGCTGGTTGACCACGAGCTGGCTGTCACAATGGATAAGCAGATCTTCAGCTCTGCACCTCCTTGGACTCTTCAAACCCGTGATCAATGCCTCATATTCTGCTTCATTATTGAAGGCTTTGAAAGATAACCGGACTGACTGCTCTAAGACCAGTCCTTCAGGGGAGAAGAGGACTATGCCCATTCCTGATCCTTTGTTGCATATTGATCCATCCACAAATAGCTTCCACTGTTTCTTTGTGTGCTGCTCATCAACATCTGGTAGCGCGGGATGAACGGGAGTTATTTGCTCGTTTAGTGTCCGTGGTTAGGTTGTCTGATCGGTCTCGTGTGAGAATTCTGCAATGAAATCCGTGAGGACCTGACCCTTCATCGCAGTATAAGGGACGTACTTGATGTCGTACTCTCCCAGCTCAACCGACCATGCCCCAACTCTTCCTGACAGGTCTGCCTTTCTCAGGACAGATCCTATAGGGTGGACAGTTGGTACTTCGATGGTGTGAGCTAGGAAGTAGTGTTGCAGCTTCCTGGAAGTCATTACCAGTGCTAAAATTAGCTTCTCCAAGGGAAGGTACCTAGTTTCTGCGTCCAGTATAGTTTTGCTGACATAGTACACTTGCTTCTGTTGCCCTTCCTCCTGCTTGATCAATACGGCACTCACTGCATGCTCTGAGACTGCCAAGTAAGCGATCAGCGTGTCTCCCAGATTGGGTGTGGCGATGAGCGGCGGCTCGGCCAAGTATTTATTCAAACCCTGAAAAGCTTCTTTACAGTCTGCTCCCCAGGTATAATCTGTTATTTTCTCAATAGCTGGAAGAAGGGTCTGCATTTGTCCGATGAGCGGCTGATAAATCGGTTGAGTGCGGCAACCATCCCAGTCAAATGTTGCACCTCTTTGGTCCTTCCCGAACTTTGGAGGTTTTGCAATGCAACTATATGATCGGGGTTTGCCTCTATGCCCCTCCGAGTCACTAGGTGCCCTAAGAATTTTCCAGAGCTTACTCCAAAGACACATTTGTAGGCGTTTAGCCTCAGCTTGAAGTCTCTGAGTATCTAGAAGGTGCAATGGAGATCGTCCAGATGGGAGTCTGTCTCTTTTGACTTGACCACCATGTCGTCGATGTAAACCTCCATGCTCTTACCCAATAGATCTTTGAACATAAGGATTGCTAGCCTCTGATATGTTGCTCCAATGTTGCACAGTCCAAAAGGCATTACCTTGTAGCAGTATAGTCCCAGTGGTGTGATAAAAGATGTCTTCTCCTGGTCAAGCTCATACATAGCGATCTAATGGTAGCCTCTGTATGCATCTAGAAAGCTCATCCGCTTGTATCCCGACGTAGAGTCCACCAGCTGGTCGATTTTGGGCATGTGGAAACTGTCCTTAGGGCAAGCCTTATTCAGACTTGTGAAGTCGACGCATACTATCCAGGTTCTATTCTTCTTTTTGACCACAACAGTGTTGGAGAGCCACTCTGGGTAGTAGACCTCCCTGATGACATCTGCCTGGACGAGATGGTTGACTTCCTCCATGACTGCATCTGAGTGCTGGGCGGTTGATCGTCTCTGTAACAACCGTCCCGGAGAAATTATATTTTTAATTATTAAAAATATATCCGTAAAATATTTTAAGTGATACAAAAAAATAAATGATGAGTTTGTATTTTTTTGGGATATTTTGGGATTTTAATGTGATATTTAATCATTAAACCATATACAATTGTATTTTAATTTGTGGGGTGGCAAGTAAGGGTCATTTGTGTTTGGAGTGAGGGTCAATAGGGTAAATTTCCCTAAAACCTGATTAGGTTAATATAAATAGAGCCTTAAGCTCATTAGGGTTGGTACAAATATCATAAGTGATTTGGAGTACTCTAGAGAGGATTAGAAGAGAGGCTTGGCAGATTAGCAAAAACCAAGGCTTGGATCTAAGAATTTGAAGGAAACTTCTTCATAAGAAGTGTTCATAACATATCAAAGGTGAATCTCACTCTTTTAGATTTTTAATTTCGTGTTTAGTTTGGCCTAGATCTAAGTTTTTGCACTAATCTCGATTAGCACTGTAATTAGTGAATTTTTGTTGAAAACTTATGATTTTGGAGAATGAAAACTTGTTTTTAAAACATAAGATTGGAGTATGTGTTGTATATATATGAGATCTACATCTTACATGCTTTGATTTTTCTGATTTGAAGTCTTTAAATCGTGTTTTTATGAGTTGTAATTAAGAAATCGCGTTTTTGGATTAAGCAGATTTTTGTTTTCTGCCTTCTGCTGTACGAGCCGGTACACTGGCCGATATGCCGAGCGGTATACCAGTGTCGTACCGGTCCTATACCGGTTGAGTGTTTGGCCTTAAAATCATGATTTCACGATCTTTTGTCTTATGAAACTTATAGAACACATCTAGTAGAACATCTTTCATGTATAAATATTCGGAAAATAACGTCGTTTAGATATCGAAAATCGTTGTTGGAAAAAATTGACAAAATCTGTTAAAACTGTGAAAATTATAAGGAACCGGCATACCGGCCGGTATACCGGCCCCATACCGGGTCCATACCGGTTGGCCAGATTAGGTTCAAAATCATGAAATCGTGTTCTGAAAATTTATATGGTTATAGTTTAACATGTTTTAAGAATATTTCATGTTTTAAGTTTCTGAAAACAACTCCGTTTTGATAGCGTAATCGACTCTTGAAAATTTGTGAGAATCTGCTTACCGGCTTACTACCCGTCAGTTCAATTTTTAGAGAAAAATTATAATTGTTTAAAAATATGTTTTGGGAAATTATATTAATCTGAAAATTCTGTAAAATTCTGAAAAACAATCAGATTGGGTAATTGTTTAATTTTCATTTTCGATTATCAGTATTGGGATATTGTGATGATTGAGAATCTGACTTATTGACTTTGTTTTTAGAAGAGAACTCGAGGTGGTCCAATCCATCCTCGTCCAAGAAACCAGTTTAAGAGCTATCTGTGAGTGTGCTAGTTTGCTTTTAGTTCTGTGGACTTTTCTTATTTTATGTTATTAGCTTTTCAATCATGTGATATCTGCTTAGTTGTACATGAACACCTAGTATCTTGCTAGGATTGTACGAGCCACTTTCTGAAATTCTGATAATTCTGTAAATCTGATAAGTCTGAACGATCTGATATTCTGACACCTAGAAAGGTTAAATAGATTCTGACATTCTGATATTCTGCGGCCCCTTCGTGAGGCGTTAGTTGTGGCCCCTTCGTGAGGCGTTAGTTGCGGTCCCTTCGTGAGGCGATTTTGGTGCCCCTTAGCCTTCAAGGCCAGTGAGGCATGTTTTCTGGACATTTTAACGTCATTATTTGTTGGATGTTCTGCACCCGGAAATCTGTACTAACATAAAAAGTGAAACATACATATGTGATAAAAAGTCTGTAGGAAAGTACGCTAAGGTTCATACATTACCCTCGGTACTTAGATTACTTTCTGCTGTACTCTGGCACGTTCTGTTGATAGATATATGTTATCATATTCAGCCTGTTTAGTATAATCTGTTCTGTCTTGTTTCAGCTTTTAATATCTGCATCTGTTGTTTCAGTTTATTTTTATTTGACACAGTACTTCTAGTAAGCTAACGCATTCCTGCATTTTGTATATGTATGGGCATTGGTCGAAGTGCAGGTTTCTGATTAGCTGAGCAGTCTGGTCCACTACTTCAGAGTTTGCAGGAGGAGTTTTGGGTAGCTGCCCAGTTTCGTCTTCAGTGGTTCTGGTGTTTTACTTCAGTTGTTAGCAGTTTTGTTTCTGTCAGTAGCAGTGTCTGATTCTGTTTACCTAGATGG
>NMUG010002660.1:0-15698 GCA_002855965.1 Monotropa hypopitys
ATATTTTTCAGTCGGACAGAGCTTTGACTGTGTTTTGAAAAATGGGGAGGGGAGTTATTTTCATTACATGTGAAAAATCCCACAGAATATCGAGTGCTCTGGACAGATCTGAGTCACAAGGAATTCCTTTAATCCGAGTCTAGTAGCTACTACAAGCTTTCACTCTAGAGTACGGATACAGGAATTTTAATTTTGTTTGAAAGTGTTTTAGGGAAAGCGAATGTGAATCTCTAAAGAGAGATAGAATATATATATACGTATGCATGGACAGAGGTATAAGATATCATATATATAAACCGAGTTGGATATATTCCGAGCTAGACGGCAATACATATTAATATAAACCGAGCTGGATATATTCCGAGCTAGACGGCAAGTATATATATAACAGTTGATAAGATATCATATATATAAACCGAGCTGGATATATTCCGAGCTAGACGGCAAGTATATAGAATAACTACAAGGTCGGGCTATAGAAATGAAAATGTACGCAGTAATTGTATTTTTGGGGCGAAGACGTTTTTATGTTCTTCTCGTATGCGACAGCGGAGCCGGCATAGCCAAGCATGTGCCGAATTCTAACGAAGAGAAAGACATAAAGTAACGAATTCTTTAGCAGATATTTGTTCGGAAGCAGAAAAGACAAGTATTAAAAATATAACGGCAAATTGTATTGATGTATCTATACAATTCCGGGAGACAACTTCTGTAGATAGCTTCTTTATTGTATAGTAATGCATAGTATCGGACGCGGCCGACTGACTAATGCCGAACTATAAATTAGAAGACAATCAAGAGTCTCCGAAGAATATAAGAGACAAAACGGTATTTACCGTAAGAAAATAGACAGGGGTTCGGATACTTCGCAAAGATGCGGATGAAAAAGGCTTAGGGTTAGGACCCGGAGGTTTTTGGTTTGAAAAGTAGTCGAATATTTGGGAGTGTAGTGGTGCTTGGAGGTTTCAAGGTCTGGATTGTTGTTGAGGTATCCTTATTTATAATAAATGAATGTCGCAACTATAGTTGCGACATTGAAGCATTTCGGGCCAATTGGATGACACGTGGCCCATGTGTTGGCTGGGATATTTTAGGAAGCTTCCCAGGTCGTTTTGACATTATCCTCTTTACAAAATTAAATAGAAATTAAATAAAATATCCTAAAAATTGAAAAAGTATCCCGGAGTTCTGAATCTTGGTGTGAAGCTTCTGTTTGTGCTTGGTTGGCCCCTTGACGAATTCTGACTTTGACAATTTTAATTTGATATCTGTGATCGCTGGGTTGGATCGTGAATATAGAAAATGTCCCGGGCTCGAACCGGACATTTCCCGGGAAAATCCTGAAATTCGGCTTTGTTGCTTTAAACAAAGAGAGAAGCGGTGGGTGCACCCCTCTTGGGTTGCTCAACTTCCGGAAAATCTGTTCCGCAGGGAATGTCACTGATTTCCGGGACTGCTGGACTGCTGCAGGGAAAGTTGAACAGATTGACGTTTATCCTCAACTAAATCCCGGATCTGGATCAGACGGATTCAGTTTTTACGCTGGTCTCTCTGTTTATAGAACGTCTTCGAATTTCCATTCAGAAACGGAAATTCGGTTGCTTGTGGGGGATTTTTCTTGTTCCCGAGAAATCTTGACAATCGGAACCGATGTCGTGGATAAAGTGAGAAGCGGTAGGTGCAACTTTTGGGCTGCTCAGCTTCTGAAAAATCTGTTCCGCTCGGAATGTCAGACTTTAAAGATGAGGTCCGTGCAAAATTCGTTTACTAATTTTCGGGGCTACTGGTCAGTTGCAGGGAAAACCGAACTGATTGGCGTTCTTCAACTAAATCCCGGATCTGGATCGGACGGATTCAGTTTTTGTACCGGCTTCTCGGTAACAGATTTACCTTCATCATCCCATTCGGAAATGGCATTTTGGTTGTTCAAGCGGGATTCTGCTTCTTCCCGAATATTCTTATTTTCGGATGCGGTTTCAGTGCTGTCCGTTGGAAATTTGTCTTGACTGGTGCGTCGGCTTTAAATTCCGAGTCAGGCTAAATGTTCCTTAACACTTTACTGATGCTGGCTCAACGTTTTGAAATTTTTAGATGACGTCGGTGCTGTCCGTGAGAAGTCCGAACATCCCGGATGTGCATGTTGATCCTTGAAAAGACCGTTTTTGCTGATTTCTGATTTTTGTAAAGGGTGAGTCAAAATTTTGGTATCAACATCGATTATTCATCGTTGATTTCGAGTTCGAGAGTTTATCCATCTTAGGATTCCTAGTCCTGAAGAAAGGGCCTTTGATTGCTCTCCCAACGAAATCTGAATCTATTATGATGTTCTAGAGACTAGCCTTCGTCTTCCCTTTACAAAGATCGTTAGGCAAATCTTATCCAAGTTTGGGCTTGTCCCTAGCTAATTAGCCTCAAATGGGTATAGGATCCTCATCGGTGTGCCATCCTTGGCTAGCCAAGTCAGGTGGTCACATCCCCTTAAGGGTAAACTTCTGTAGCCTCTTTATGATTAAATAGGTCCCTCATACTACCAGATGGTGGTATTTTTGTAAGACGTCTAGTGCCACTACCATGATTAGTAAATTTCCCTACTCCGTAAAGGAATGGAAAGATAAATTCTTCTTCGTTAGTGGTTCTGGATGGGAATTCCGGAACTGGGATGATAGCCCTACTCCCCGGGCTCAAAGGAGGTATAGAGTTTCTTTTGCGTAGTGTGAGCGTCGACTGTTTCTGTTTTTTTAATGTCGACTTCTGTTGATTCTTCTCTTCAGTTTGGTTGAAGGTATCGACCTCATCAGAGGAGGAGGAGATCATTTTCACTGAGCTATACGAGATTCACGAACTTGATAATCTCATAACTTCAAAGAGGCCTTGTCCCTAGAAAGAGATATTTGTGCCTTAACATTTTCTCGGATCTGTCTTTAACTGATCTGTTATGACTTATTTTTGGTACTGCAGAAGCAGCATAAGAAGAGATGCCCCCTCCCATAAAAAATCATTCAAGTTGAATAGGAAGGCTTTAGCAAAGCTCTGAGAAGAAGAGGTATTCTAGCTCAGGGGCAGGCTGCTGACAAGAACAAGAAAAATAAGGAGGGGGATGCCATCCCCTTTTGTGGACTTCCTATGCACTTCTCCTGCTCTTCCCCCGAGCTCACTTCCACCCCTCCTCTTGCGTCCGTATCAGCAGGGGCGAAGAGGTTTGGTGATGAGTCAAGGATTCAGCTTCTGACTGAAGTCGAGCTACAGAAACAAAGGTTGATCCCCTCCAAAGAGAATAGGAGTAAGGGGCCACAGACTAGAGGAGATGGCCCCATGGTCCTGTTTGATGACATCCATGCTCAGGCTAAGGCCATGTGCATGCCTTCTGGAGCTGACATGAAGTATCTTGAAGCACGCCCTACCTTCACCACATCTGACGAGTTCATAGCAGATCTGAGTAGGGTATAGCCTATCTGTTGACTCTTTGCTTCTTTTTGGTTATATTACTTAACATGCTTTCCCCTCTATCTCTAGTTTTTGTGAAGGGTTTCTACATTTCTCAAGAGGCCATCAAATCTTCCAACCAACAAGAGAAGTTGATAAAGAGTGTTCAAGACCTCAAGTGAGTTACCCACCAGGCCCATTCTGAGAGAGATGTTGCCCTGATCTCCCAAAAGAAGACTCAGTAGGAGCTAAAGAGGTTGAGGGCTAAGATGATGGACCATAAGGAGAAGGATAGAACATTGGAGGCCACCAACAAAAAGCTAACTGCTGACCTTGAAAAGGCTTTGGACGACAAGACTGCTCTTCTCGCTAAGAGGGAGAGCATTGAAAAGGAATCCTGCGAAGCCATTAAAAAGGCTGATGAGGTACTTGCTCGCCTGGATGAGGCCTACTCCAAGGAGAAGAAGGAACATTTTATAGAGGTGACATCCAACTATTTTCAAGGCTTTGAGGACATGTGTCGCCAGTGCATCAAGAACCCCGAGATTGACTTTAGTACCCAGCTCTTTGATGTAACTTTTGATGACTCCTCCACTTGGGATGAGGTCAATGAGGACAAATGTGCTAAAGTCAGCTCTGGGGAATAGGGTGCTCTACCCGTGAATCAAGGAGGCCAGGCATCATCGACAGATGTGCCCTTCTCTTCCTAAGTGGCTAATGATGTGGTAATTACAACAGTTACTGAGGTCGAGCTGAATCAAGCTTCCGGAGCTTGCAAAGTATGTTATTACCATTTCTGAGCCCGTCCCTCCGAAGAATGATTAATTTTTATTTCAAATTTCTTTGAAAATTTGCTTATCCTTTTGTTTAATTAGACAAAACCTTTGGTTTCAAAACCTTCTTATTTATTTAGTTTAATATGCAATGGTTTTTCATGAGCCAGTTGTAGTCCATGGAATGTTTTTCCTTTTTGTGTTTGGATTTGAATCTGTTAGCAATTTCAATGCTGAGGTATTGAGTTTGGCTCTTTTTAGGACTCAAAATACCTTACTTGTATCTTAGCAACTTTTTAGCCATGCCTTATCAATTGCTTGATCCTTTTGGGACTTAGAACATTTATTATGGCTCAACATTTTTTTGTGCATTAGCACTTTTGCTTTAGCAGGCTTCATATGCCCTTAGTCATATGCCTTAGAATTTCTAGAATGTGACTTAACACTTTTAGAGTCGTGCTTGTGCCTTAGCACTTTTGCTTTATCAGGCTTCATATGCCCTTGCCCATATGTCTTAACATCGCTTTGTTGTGCCTTGGCACTTTTAGAGTATGTTCGAGTGTGTGCCTTAGCCATGGCCTTTTCACACCTTCCTAATGTGTTAAAAATTGACAAGTATGCATTCTGTTGCAACATAATGCATGTACTCAATGAAATATCATCCCTGGGGTCTTGTACCAATGACTTGAGCAACTTTTGCAAGAATTTTTTTTGTTCTCAAACAGTTTCAAACATGAAAATACTTTAAGCCTATCATGTCCATATAATGGGAATGGGTATACTTCTTACTACCCCAAATGCAATGAGAAAACATAAGGAAAGTTCACTTTGCATTTAGGCAGATTCCCTTAGCAAATATAGTTGACATTATGTTAAACAGATTGTAGTGAGAAAACAAGTTGCCTTTGGTTAAAAAGAAATTGCCATGTAAGAGATGAGAAAGTTTAGAAAAATAGCTCAAATTCCTTGCCAAAAGTCTAGTTTCTATTAAGAAATTTTAATGAGCAACTTTCTATTTATAATACTTCTTCAGGTGCTCAGCATTCTAAGGATTAGGGAGCTCTTTCACTTTAGGGTAGTCAGCCTACAAGCTCCTGCCTTTGGAATTTCTGAGCACTCTGTAAGGACCTTCCCAGTTTGGTTATAGTTGCTTCACTTTCTTCCCCGCGGGGTCTACCTTTCTCAAAACCAGGTCGCTTGCTTGGAACGATCTCGGTATAATCCTTGCATCATGATATTTTTCCATCCTTTGTTAATAGATTGCGGCCTTGGATGATGTTCTATCTCTATTTTCTCTAGCTAAGTCTATATCAGCTCTGATCTCTTCTTCGTTGTCGACGAGGTCAAATGAAGCAGTCATATAGTTAAGAAGATCAACTTCAATTGGGACCACAACCTCTTCTCCAAAACCCAAAGAATATGGGGTTTACCTCGTGGCTAGGTGTGGTACGGAATTCCCATAACACCGAGTGCAATTCATCGGGCCAGTCTCATTACTCTGTTCTCAACCTTCTTTTAATTCCTTTCTTTATTTCTCGATTAGTGACCTCTATTTGTCCATTAGCCCTGGGGTAAGCCTTGGAAGTATAGTGTATGTAGATCCCTTTTGAGCTACAAATTCCTTGAAATTTGAGCTATCGAATTATTTTTCGAGATCAACCATCAACACCATGGGAGTCCAAATCAACAAATAATATTTTTCCAGAGGAAAGAAATTGTTACCTAAGAAGTGATTGTGGAAAGAACTCTGGCCTCTACACATTTTGTAAAGTAATTAATTGCCACCATTGCATACTATTTTTGGTCCCTCCCCTTGGGGAGTGGTCCGATCAAATCCATTTCCCACTAGGAAAAAGGCCATGGCCCTTTCACTGGACTCATCTGGGTTTGTAATCTTTTTGGAATGCTTGCAAACTTCCGACATGGATCAGATTTTGACATACATGCATTGTTGGCGAATAATACCTAAGCCTTATAATCTTGTAAGTGAGAGGTCTTTATCCCTGGTGGGTACCACATACTTCTTTGTGAACTTTCTCCATGGCTCTATCTACCTCTATACTTGTTAGGAATCTAAGGTAGGGCAATGAAAAACTCCTCTTATAAAGAACATTTCCCATCAGGGCATACTTCACTGCTCAGATTCTTAGCTTTCTGGCTTCAACCCTACACATGAATTAGAATAATCAACCAACATAACTAGATGTTGAATTCCTTCAATGCTTGGGGTCTTTAGGAGCTGAACCAATGTGATAATGCACCTAGAAGGGTGGGGTGTGTGAAAAGGTATTTTGAATATCTTTCGCCTTTCTTGATTCCTTTTTAATTTCAACACAAACAAGTGAATAGTTAGATTAATCAAATAAGCAAGTGCAGTAAAATAGGAGAGATAAATAGTGTGTGAGAGAGAGAACTGTACACAGTAATTTTTATAGTGCTTCAGCAAATCGCTTAGTCCACTCTTCAGTGTGATCACCCTTGGACCACATTGGTATCCACTATGTAATCACAATTACAATACAGAGATAAATGTGAATCTCTCTTCCTAGCCTATCCCTAGACTAAGAAACACCTCTCTATAGGATAAATGCGAAGCCAATCTTTCTGGAAACGCAGTCCAGGAAACACTCACCCAGGATACCCTTGATCCTGACTATGCTAAATGTGAAGCACAAATTTTCTCTCCAATGGGATAAATGCAAATCCCGACTATACTACATGCATAGTATAGATTTTATACACACCAGCTCACTGAAAAACCTACGTGAAAGCATAGTTCCTATACACCTAAGAACTCTACCCAAGAGCTAAGTGCTCATCCCACCTGAAAGATTACACAGTGGATATTAGTCCAATCATCTCATAGGATAGGTTATGTGATCGTGCTAATATATGTGTATGGCTGAAATAAATAAAACCAAGTGATGTTCCACAGTGAAAGACACATCCCTTGTCAAGACACTCTCAAAGGATAAAATCAATGACCTGCTCAGGAGAGTGCTTAAAAGAAGTACGATGAAGTACTCTCTTTGACTGAAATATAGGCAAGTAAGCTCTGTAAGTCAAGGGATGTTCTTATTGATTATGCATACCCAATATAAAAAGTGCCTCTCAAGGATGTGATGATGCTTGGATAAATTAACCTATCTAAAGATACAACCAAAGATTACAAGATAGGAATACAACAATGACTACAAGGCAAAATACACTCTAAGACTAATATGCTTACTACTGATTATGATGCAAGTGGTGAAGCTCATGGCACAAGCTATATCTTCCAAGGATCCTCCTTTTGAAAGAAATTGTCCGGTGAATGCCAAGGATGGATGAAATATAGATCTTTAATCTAAAACTTGTTTTTTACTACACATGTAGCAAACTTGTCAAATGTATGGTGTAATACCCATTCCTTTATTCCATTTAATTGCTTATTTTTAAAACTATTTTAATAATAATCTTAGTATTATTTATACAAATTATGGAATTCATGGCTCGAAGTAAACTGGATTATAGTGCATCTTTGCGGTTAGTTGTGATTGTGGACCCCTTCAAGGGCGTGAGTGATGCTAGGCGAACCCTAGAGTAGATAGATCGATCGTTAATGCCTTAACGTGTGGGTATTAAGAAAGTCCATATGGTGTTTTTTTAGGATAATGGCATGCCTCGCAAGTCACTTGAAGTGTTTGTAGTGTCATTGGTAATTTTGGGGCGGAGGTAGGATAGCATTAGAGTGTCAAATTAATGCCTAGAAGGTTCAGAAAGTGTTTGGGGTCGAGTTGGAGCGTTCAAGAGTCAAATTGAGGAGTTCGAGAGGTGTCACTAGTCCCTCGTCCGGACCATGCCTGGTCCCCGTCCAAATGAGCCAACAGAAGGTTTTTCCAGAATTGTTGGAGTCGGTAGTCCAGACAAGGGGGTCCAATCTAGACGAGACGTGGTGGTTCGGACGAGGGTGGTTCCCGTACGGATGAGCGTCGATAAAAATCCAATTTTAGGGGAAATTCAGGGTTTTTTCTCCCTAGACTTATATAACTAACCCTAATTCGTGGGGGAGCATTTCATTTGTGTTTTGGCCTCCCATTTGGCTCTTAAACACTTGAGAGCTCCTAGAGAGAGTAGAAAAACCTTGGTAGAGGAGCCACCATTGTTGGAGCTCTTGAAGATTTTGAAGAAGCATCCTACCTCAATCCCTTACACTTGGTAAGTCACTCCCCTCTTGCACTTGTGATGGATTTATTTTCTCCCTTTTATGCCTTGGATGTTGGCTAAATCCTTGCATCTAGTCCATGTTTCAGTATGTGTTGTAGAATAGAGGGATCTGTAACTTTTTTAAGGAGTCTTTGCTTGAGAACCTCCTTGTTTGAGAAAAACCCATGCTTTTGATTTCTATGGGAAAAACCTAGGTAGGATGGGGTATTTGTATTGTATGTATTGAAGGACTTAAGGAAGGATTGGGACCCTTGGGGTTCCACTCAAGGGCCCATGCCTTAGAAAATTTGGGTTTAGGGAGTCATATATATATATATATATATATATGTGTGTGTGTGTGTGTGTGTGTGTATGTGTGTGTGTGCATGTACGCACCTTCAAACCATGAGACTTGGAGGCGTTTTGCCTCCCTTACCTTGCCTCGAATTTAAATTCACTCATATTTAGGACAAAGGGTAAATTATGAGAAATTGTGATAAATTGTATATATTGAACCTTATGATTCTTGCCATGTATATTGAAATCATGTGAATGTGACAGGAAAAGAAGCAGCGAATCAAAAGGCGCCGGAAAACTAAAGGTGATATCACGACTTGAATTTCCAAAGTCCTTTAAATTTAATTCTTTGGTTTTAAAATATATCTAGGGAAGCTTTTAATTTATTTTGACCTCTTGGTCTTGGATTTCTTTCCTCGACATGCGATTCGTACGATAACGAGGTGTTTCAGTAAGTCCACAAATCGTCAGTTTGATCGTCAGTGACGTTTGTGGCTTCAAGGAAGGTCACGATGTGACCTTAGGACGATTATTCGAGGTTTATAACATTGAGGAAATATCTGGGGTTGTGTCAGGAAGGTTTGGGAGTGATTCAGAGTCATTTCATGACATTCAGCTAGGGGCTCGTCCGGACCAGGACTGGTCCCGTCTGGACGAGGGAGCAAAAAGTATGGGGTTGTGCTTCAGGAGGTCTCGTCTGGACCGGGATGGTGTTTGTCCGGACGGCAGGGTGTTCTCATCTGAACGACGGGATTCTCATCCAGATGGTGCGGTCAACTGTTGCATTTTTAAAGTTTGGGTTTTTATTAATTTCGGCTCCAAACCTCATTTTACCCTCCCTCTTGTCCGAAACCCTCTCCCCTTTCTCTAAAACACCCTTTTCTCTCCTCCTTCTCTCTAGAATCCTTGGAAATCCATGGAACCCTTGAAGATTTAGCCTCCATTAATGTCGAAGAGCTCGAGGAGATCTACACGGTGGTGGGTTTGGATCGTTGTGGTGTTGAAGATCTCTCCGGTGGACTTGGAGCTCCGACGACTCTCTGGTGGGTAAACTCTTAACTATTATTGAGTGTGTGCGTATGTGTGTACTCTAGGATTTATTTCCGTAGTCATTGGGCATAAATCGTATATTATGACCTAGGGTTTGTCTAGGTGAATGTGGTAAGCAATTGGGTGACGATTTGGGTTTAAGTGTGTACTTGATAAAGTGACCTATGATCTTTGGAGTGTACGTCCACTACTAGTCGACTAAATTCCCGTGAGAGTCACATTGTGTATTTTGAGAAATTTGAGGTCCTAGGGGTAGTGCAAAACCCCTACATACGCGAGATTTGTTGAATTGGGTCTTGAACATCGTCGTAGGCCCCATGGATTTCATCGGACACCAAGTGTTCGACGAAACCCCTATAAGGGGCGTTGGAGTCAAATTGGGTTTGGTTGGATCCTTTGAGTATTTTGGTGACTTATCTTAGTTGGTTTGGCCTCCCTTGGTGTCACAAAGGTTAGAGGTATAGTCACACTTGTTGGTCTCCCTTGAGTTCATCATGGTTGAATGTTGAAATGAATAATCAAACTGGTGAAGGATAGAATTGGTGGATTGTCTACCTTGATGTTGTCAAGGTTGAGCTTGGAATGGTAAAACTTAACGACATATTCAATATATTCGATGAACGTCAAATATGGAGGATGTGTCCTACGAGGGCTACCCATACTCAATCTTGAATCTATCACTTGTGAATCGTATAATGAAGTGGATATAACTAACTAGCTTCAGTTAGGAAATTATGGGTTTTCTGGTGCTAGCTTCGACTAGGAAGTAATACGAAATTCAAACTGACTAGCTTCGACTAGGAAACACTTAACACGTGGAATCATAGGGTGACGGTTGCCCTCCCAATGATTTGAGGAAATTAGAATATATTTTATACGGGAATGTACTTGTGATGGGATTCCCGGGATGGTCGCTCCATCCACGACATTGTGCACAATGGGGGTGATGTTAACCCTCCCAACGGGCTTTGGGAATGATGGCAAAGATGGTTAGTGAGTCGGCCAACTACTATACCTATCCTACCCTATCAATGTTACCCACCTTAAAAATGATAAAGAAGGATAAAGGGATAACCTGGAATGTACTTGTCTAGGGATTTCATGGTTAAGTCCCTCGTATGAGAAAGTTAGGATAACCCGGAATGCACTTGGCTAGGGATTCCGTGGTTTATCCATGTTACGAAAAGGTATGAACTTACTAATGTGAACAAGTAATGTAATGAGGATGGTGGGATACTCGGAATGTACTTGGCTAGGGATTCCGTGGTTTATCCATACTCATGAAATCAATGAAATAGAGAGATAGAAAGGAAAGAAAGGAATACCTCAAATATTTCAAGTTATATATGAATAAAATACATAACGATAATGATAGTTAGTGAAGTTCATGAGGTGAGTTAGTATTGGATATCTTAGTCGCGCTTTCGTTTGGGTGCGTAATAGATCCCTTGGGTAGTAGTACACTAGTAGTAAGGTTAGTCGAGTAGTATAGAGTGCGTTAGTTGGACTTAGGAGACCTTCCTTTTACACTCACTTAATCTTGAGGAATTGAGAATACGTGCATCGTTGGTAACACGCCTATGTCTACTATATATCGGGTTATGTCTCCATCATGGGTTGTTTGGGTGCCTTGGCTACTTTGGTTTCTTTACTATTCTTGTACATTCGCTTGTAGACACATAGGCACGCACCGCATATGCATGCTTGGTAGTAGTTATGAGTTTTCCTATTGAGATGTGGTTCGCTCAGACCCTCTTTTTTCTCCTTTTCTAGTTCTGTTTTGCAGGGCTAGGAGTACTTGTTGTTTTGGAGTTCAAGTCAGCTGCTGGATTTTCTTGGTCTCTACTCCAGTTTCAGTTGCCTTTTTGTGCATTATATTTCAGTTGCAGTACTTCAGTTGTAGCCATGTATCATACTTCACTTCTTCTGCTCTTGTATATTTCTTGTATCTCTACTCTTGCATTGTTTATGATGTAATAGTAAATTCAACTGAATGTATCTGGATAGCAAGTAGTTGTATCCCCTTATTTATTATTTAAACTGCTTTTAAATTTTATTATAAAAAAAAATGGTTTGAAAATCCGAGGCATGACAACTTGGTATCAGAGCTTTCAGTTCGATTACCTTGAAACCATGGGGAGACATTTAGTCTCTATGGGTTTCTCGTGGTCTTTGAGTTAGGTTGTTGTCGTATTGGTGTGTATGTAGCGCACTGTTGCACCATGGTATGGTGTCTTGGAGGTATCGTGTATGTTCTATCTCCTTCCATCGGTGTTGTGTTCCTTTAGTTCATTGGAAGTTGAGTGTCGTACTTGTGTTGCATTTCAGTTGCCTTGTTGTGGTTATACCACCCCTTTGTTTTTGTTCCTTGCATTCTTGGTGTATGTCTTGTCTTCCTTGTTTGGTATTGAGCTCCTCTGTGTCAATAGAGTTGAGTTTGTGGATTTGTAATGAGATAGAAATCATTGGTCTCATTTGGATCTCTTTGCATTGTTCCTTGTCCCGTTGGTCGGGAGGTGGAAATCTTGGCTGTAATGGTATGTTGCTTTTAGTCCCTCTTCTATGCCTTCAAGTTGTAGGTCTGTGTTGGTTTCGTCATAGGTGTTTTCCTTATCCCGTCATATTCTTGTTGTGCTTGTTCCTTACCTTGTTGTTTGGAGAGGTGGAACTTGGCCTTAGCGGCATGGTGTGTTAGGTCTTTTGTGGCTTTGGGTATTGTTTGGTGTTGAATATGCCTTTTGGAATCTTTCAAGTTTGGAAGAATTGGTTATTTCCTATTGTTAGAGTATAAGTTCTCTTGCGGTTGTTGGGATTTAGGCATATTGATCCGTTCGAGTTTAAAAATTTTTCTTAGCCCTATGAGAAATCTTGAGGTGTTGTCGAGGTTTTAGAATAGTTCTCTTTAAGGGGTATGACCCGCTGGTCATAATCTTTTGTAAGATCGCCTTAGTTGGGTTAGCCGTGAGTCTAAGTTGAGATTTTAGAGTTGTTTCGGGTTAACTGTTGGCTTAAGGTACAATTCGGGATGCATTCATCCTTTGATAGATGTTTCATATGGTGGTAGAAGTGGTCAGGTTGACCGTTTGGAGTTCTGTATCTGGTGGTCGTATGTTGGTCTAAGGTCCATTTTGTGTTCGATGATCTAGTCGAGTGAGGAATGTGCATTTGTGTGTCGTGATCGCCTTTATAGTTTTCTCGTTAGATGATCCAATTGAGGCCAATCCTCGGCTCATTAGGATTTGTAAGATTCTTAAATACATTCCACATCGTTAGTAATGGCATTGGAGTGCCTCCTTATGTGTGTTGACTCGTTGAAGAAGCCATAATATGTTGAAGTGCTGTCATGGAAGCAAGAAGAAATATTCTGAAGATCTCGATGTGGGGTGAGTTGTCTCCTGATCCATTTCTTATCCTCAACTCTTGTCCCGTCTTGTACCCGAAATGCTTGGCTTGTAGGGTTCTAAGCATAGAATGATGAATTTGGTTTTCAAATTTTTTATGACTTTTGTCGTGAGTCAACAGAGTCATAATCTCGCGTTCCTCTTATTTGTGTTCTTTGGCATTGGATAGATGTCCTTCTTGTACTCGTTGGGTTTGTTGTGGTTTTCTTACGACTCGATGTGGAGCTAGTTGACTCCTTGATACCATTCATTTGAATTGTACTCCGTTTGATGTATATTGTAAGACTTGTTGGCTTTTGACGGCATTCCTTAGACATGCGTCTTGTTTGATTACACGTTGTAGAACTTCTAAAGTTTCTGGTGGTACTTTATTCGAGTTATGTCTCTAGTCGTGAATCATCCATGTAATGTGTCACTTTATTTCGACCCTGTAGTTGGTTGACGTTTACTGACCTTGTCTCATTTGATTACGGCAGAAATTTTCCTTGTTATGAGGATTTAGTATTCTTGTTCCTGTCTCTCTAGCGACATTGCATCTTTGGCTTGAATAATAGTAGTTCGATTTTCGGTTTCTAAAATCTAGTCGAATAAGAGAATCTCCATTCTCATCGGTTATGATTTGGCATTGAACGTGCGTGATCAGTGGCGAGAAGTTCGTGGCCCAAAGATGTATATATTTGACTAGCCATGGGAATTTGGGTGCGAATGCATATTGTGGTCTAGACTTGGTACGAGTTTAGTGACATGCCAAGTTGTTTTGGCTTGGCACATGCACATTTTGGCATGTGTGGGTGTGTGAGTGCTTCTTGCTATATGATATACGTTTGACGTGTGTGAATTGATTTGAGAAGAGCTACCGGTCGGGGCATCTCAAAACAAATCACCAAGGTCATATGATTACCACACTAGGATGTGTGCGTTTGGTGTGGTGAACTCTTTGACTCGAGGATTTTAGAGCATATTCATGTGTTGCATATTTTTTGGTTAGCTCGTGGGTATCGGTACAATAACTTATTCTCGTTAGTTATAATTCTCCAAGCATTCATGCAAACGGCTTTGAAACCGTATCGGCGAGTCCATCGCATATCGGCGTATCGGCGTGTCCCTCGCGTATCGGTGTATCAGCATGTATATTGTATATCGGCGTATCGGCATGTCCTTGGCGTATCCTTATGTATCGGTGTACCCGTAGTGAAATTATTGGTTTGTGGAGGACGACAATATGAGAATTACTAATGTGCGAGCTTGTAGATCGATAAGGGAGTGTTGGCGTTTGTAACACCAATATTTTCCTTCATTTGTTGATAGTCGTCAGGGGAAGGTTGCAAATTCTTGGTCCTTGCGGAGGTTGTCACTTGTAGGACCCTCCCTTCTTTTGGTATCTTGATGAAATTGATTTTATTGGCATATCCGTATCGTATCGGGAAGTATTTCCTTATTTCTTGGCATGTTTGTGAGCGTGCGGGTTGTGAAGCGTGCCCTTGCGTTATTACTATTGCGAATGAATCGTTGGATGTTGAAGCAAGAACAAACCTATGCGTGACCAAGTGTCCGAGCATCCGTATCGAATCCAGGCACCCCATTTGAAGATATTATCGTGTTTCATATAATCCAAGTCTTGAGGAGTTCATTATGAAGGTGAGTTTCGGTTTTGATTCATTTGTTGAGGAGTAGAATTCTTCGATTTCGATAGTCGGCTGGTTCAATTTTCATCCCTTCTTCTTTTTTACTCAATTTCGAGGACGAAATTTCTTTAAGGGGTATGAGATGTCACGACTTGAATTTCCAAAGTCTTTTAAATATAATTCTTTGGTTTTGAAATATATCTCGGGTACCTTTAAATTGATTTTGACCTTTTGGTCTTGGATTTCTTTCCTCAGTATGCGATTCGAACGATAACGAGGTGTTTCAATAAGTCCGCAAATTGTCAGTTTGATCGTCATTGACATTCGTGGCTTCGAGGAAGGTCATGACGTGACCTTAGGACGATTATTCGAGGTCTAGAACATTGAGGAAATGTCCGGAGTTGCATCGAGAAGGTTTGGGAGTGATTCGGAGTCGTTTCGGGACGTTCAACTGGTGGCTCGTCCAGACCAGGGCCGGTCCCGTCTAGACGAGGGAGCAGAAAGTGTGGGGTTGTGCTTCAGGAGGTCTCATCGGAGCGGGGTACTGTCCGTCCGGACGGTGGGGTGTTCTCGTCTTGACGACGGGATTCTCGTCCGGACAGTGCGGCCAACTGTTGCATTTTAAAGTTCAGGTTTTCATTAATTTCAGCCCAAAAACTCATTTTACCCTCCCTCTTGTCCGAAACCCTCTCCCCTCTCTCTAAAAACAGCCTTTTCTCTTCTCCTTATCTCTAGATTCCTTGGAAATCCATGGAACCCTTGAAGATATAGCCTCCATTAATGTCGGAGAGCTCGAGGATATCTACACGGTGGTGGGTTCGGATCGTTGCGGTGTTGAAGATCTCTCTGGCAGACTTGAAGCTCCGGCGACTCTCCGGTGGGTAAACTCTTAACTATTATTGAGTGTGTGTGTGTGTACTCTAGAATTCCCTACGAATTGTGCT
>NMUG010002661.1:0-15697 GCA_002855965.1 Monotropa hypopitys
AATGTCAAAATTTGGCTAAGTCAAAAGTTGGGCAACCGTTGGCGCGGGTTTGGCACGCCTCAAGGGTGAAGCCCTTCAAAACAAAGTTGTACATAGCGGGGCGCGACTTTGGTACGCGTTGGGGGTGCATGGTATGCTCGGGGTGTGACAAATGCGTGACTCGTGTTGTTGTTGTTGTTTACTATGAATGGACCGACGAATGCATTACTAATTTATAAACAAGAAAATACACACTTATCAAAGTGATAAGTCTGAGATCGAACCATGGAGAATTGACGGAGTCAAGAGATTTGGTCGGTAGAGAGGTTTTGGTTTGTGATAGAAGCGGAAGGACGCTATCCTTTAATTTGTTTTTGATTTAAACTAAGAATCTAGAACATAATGCAAAAGGAATAAAACTAAATTAACTAAGTGGAACGACCACGAGATTCCTAACACCAAACCTAAGTTATGCTAGACTTCTCTATGACATGACAACACAAGTGAAGGATCATGGCCTAGGACCTCACTTGGAAGGTTTAACTATCAAACACGCGTCATGGGTCAAGAGATGGCATGAGAGTAAGAATTCAATTCTCTTGGACATTTTATCGAACACCTAGGGTGCCATAGCTCAAAGCATGGACCGTGCCAAGGTTCATTGTCTACGACCCATCAAGGAGGTTAACAACCCTTGGTTAAGACCTAAAGTGAGAACCACATACTCCTAACTCCTACGCAACCTCAAGACCTTAATTATCTAAGAATTAGGTGGTTTCTAGAGGAATTAGTTCATTGAGACATTTTATTGAACACCTAGCGGGACATCGCTCAAAGCATGGGTTGTGCCAAGGATATTGTCTACAACCCATCAATGAAATTAACACCACTATATTAAGACCCTAGACATGAACTCAAACCCATCCTAATCACTACATTCAATCTCAAATTAGGGGAAGTCCAACAACCACCTAGGTCTTGGAGTGTTAGTCACCTCATGACCAAACTAAGGAGGTTAGCCCTCCATTACAACTACTACAAGCATTGAAATCAAAATAACACAAGGAAAACACAACATGGAAATTAAATACAAAATTTTATTAAACATAACTCATAAAAAAGTACACAGATAGAGAGAGGGAGGAGAGCCTTACAACGTTTATGAATACAAAATCTTCCAAAACTCCATGGATGGACCTTGAATCTAGAAAGAAGAAGAAGGGGTAGAGAGAGAAGCTCTCACCCCTCAAACCCTAACTAAAACATAAAATGAAACCACCGCAGTATGGGGGATCGGTACCCCTCCTCAGGATGCTCCTCTTTGCTTCTTTGCTCCTCCTCGGCTCTTTTGAGTTCTTCCTCATGGCATGGGAGGTTTAGGGGGACTTCCGTATACATCCAGGGATCACCAAATAACCTGAAAATATACAAAGACTAGAAAATAATCTTAAAACACATATTATCTAAACATAAATAAATAAATGATAAACTATAATAAGAAAAGAAACTATAGATTCACTAAAACTACAAAATTATGTTTCTATCAGGGCGCACGAAAGCAGAAAAGGATTCGAAATTTAAAGGTTATTTTCCGAATCTTTAGTCCTAAGTCGGGTTTAACACTCCTAAATGATAGTTAGGGTTTCATATATCACATTTTACTACAAATCTCGGGTATATAAGGCAAGAGAAACGTGAGAGGGAGGTAGAGAGAAATAGCCTGTTTCTTGAAGATTCGAAAACTTGGGTTGCATATAAGGTGTGTTCGAGGCTTGGGTGGTTTAGATTATCATCGTTCGAGGTAAGATATGTTGTATTTGATGGTTTTTCCTTGAGTTCTTTATAGGATTTCATGTTATGGATCCTAGGGTGATGTAGTTATGGTTCCACATCGATTGTCGTTGTTGTTGGGGTTAGGTTTGCATGGTTTTTGCATATATGGTGTCATCCATTATTAATGAGATGGAAAACATGATAATCAATCAAAAAATGATATGTACGTGTGCTTGTGTGTATGTGGGTGTGATTGATCATATGATCGTGATGATGTGGGTGTGTGGCCATGATATCATGTAAGTAGAGTTTTTATTAAATGAAACCTAATGAACGAGTGGTTTCAAGAATAATGTATGGTGTGGGTTAAATGGTTGTTCATAATTTATTATTCATGTTTTCTATTTATCGTTTGATATATAGTTATTGTGGATTAATCTTTTTAGACTTGTTCTGAGGGACTGAAAAGACATATCGAGGAGTATGTAATCCATAAAAGTGGTATTTTCCTAGTAAGAGGTTTCAGTGAGTGTTTGGGATATTTTATTTTGTTCAGTACAATGTAAATTGTCCGTTGTTTAAAGGTGGCCTTCAGGCAAAAATATTTTAAAGGTGGGGAAATTGTCGTGTGCTGAGGGGGACACCCTAATGGTCAAAAATTTTTGGCAATGGATAACCGAAGAATATCCACAACTTATTTTGGCAATGGATAGCCGAAGAATATTCAAAACTTATTTTGGCAATATCCATAACTTATTTTGACAATGGGTAGCCGAAGAATACCTATAACTTATATTGGCATTGGATAACTGAAGAATATCCAAAAGTTAAATGTGGGCTTTAGCCAAAATAATTTTAGCAGCTTTTAATTCTATATCGAAACTCTAAATACTACATCTTATACACTCTGATTTCCTTTTTGGAATCCAGGTAGTATGGATAGCAGTCCACTACAGTTTAGCGGCAAAGGCATGTCATGTTGGGCTTAAGGGCAAAACTTGTCTCTTGGAAAGAATGTATGAGTAGTTTTGAAAGAAGAAAAAAGAGTAGTTTTAAATTCAGTACTCTTATTCGGTCTTCTTTTATTGAGCATTTAAATCTAAAGTTCTATGGTTTTAAACAATATTGTGGTTTTTTAATTAAGTTGTGGAAAATGTTAATTATGAGTTTTCCATTGTGGTTCAATGTTTGAAAGTGTGCATGTGTTGGCTCGACAATGATTTTAAAGAAAAAGTAATTTTTTTACTAAAGGTGTTGGATTATCGGTTGAATTGGGGGTTTTGCATTTCGATCATGTATGGCTGAATCCTTCACCTGGCTGCACAAATACAACACGTTAGGCTACCAGCATGTCGCCGATGAACCCTCTGATGATTAAGTCAGCGAGTGTTCTAGAGAGAGAGAGAGCAATTTGACAGAGTTTTGGCTTGGGAGACAATGTACCTCAAATATGGAATGCTCTTCTCCTTTTATAGATTCATTGGTGAGTGGATGGTATGTGCTTCGGCGCGAGTGAACTTCCAATCTATCTCCTTGGGTTAGTGCACCTGTCATGTCTGTGCACATGGGCGGTTGAGTGGCAGGTCGGTGCCTGACAACATTAGGCGACTGGAAAGCTAAAAAGGGGACTGACATGTTGTAGGAATCTCAGAAAGCTGATTCCATATCAAGCGTGTGCCTGCCACAAGTGGGGAATCTAGGATGTTGTCTCTTAGGAGAATCTTCCTTACAGTCAAGGCTATATGCTGTCTAATTGAAGGGTCACCCTTCGGTACCCAGCACCGTCGGCCGGGAGCTGTCCCGGACAATGAACCTTCCATACTGAAGTAAGCCCCAGGAACCCCTACCATCGGTCCTTCCCTTGTTTCATCACTTAACTTCTGCATGATGGGTTGGACCTCAGGCTAGATATCCACAGCTCCAGCCTCTCTTCTTAGTTTGGCCTCCAACAATAGCCCCTCAACCCCTTTGGCCGAGATATCTTGGACGAAGCGGGGTTGACTTGAAGCCATAGAGATGCGTTGGTGCTGAAGAGATGCAGCCGAACCTATCCTCAATATGCCTAGGGACCTGAGTTTCTGACAATTTGATAACCATCACTTTTGGATATGATTATGTGTCACTTTCTGCGCCGCTGGCGCTTCTGTCGAGACATCACTTCAGCAGATGTCAGTCCTAGACCTGAACATATGCCTGAAAGAATGTGATGTGAATCCACGTGGCGCACTGCCGTTGGTCGGCAGTGCGGCTGATGTGACTGGTTATACGTGTGGCTGTCATCTGGCAGCGTCAGTTTACTTTTCATTTAATGCTGCAATGAGTGTTGTCGTCTAATAGACTATTTCGGTCGGCCAGTCATCCGCTCCTTTTTCCTTCCAAAGCTTGGGCTATTTATACCTCCTCCAAGGGCAAGCCATTCCCTCTGTTTGGAATTACGTCGAAGCTTTGCCTCTGTCTAGGCGATTTTCGACGAGATTTTTACAGTCTTCTTCTTCCTCTTCCACTCTCAGGTATGTTTCCAGGTTTTTCGTCGTGTCCCCCTTCGTTTTCTACCATGGATTTGGAGATTTTACCCTAGTTTGGCCATGGGGTTAGCCTCCCAAGGCCTGCGAGGACACCAGAACACTCTGCCTCTATTATTTCAGAGCATCTTCCTTCTTGTCGGTGGGGCTGTGCTGCCCTGTCACCTGGTGATTTGCCACCCACCTGAGTGTTTTCCCTTTTCTGTGTATCAACGTCCGGGCTATTGTCGGATCTCCTAATAGTGCCTCTCTATTTGCCTCTTTAGGTTTATCTATGGCACCGAAGAAGTGGTATGACAAGTTCCATATGCACCTATCTTCGGAGTCATCTATCAAGGAGTTGAGAGAGGAGTACGATATGCCAAAAGACGTCCACCTCTCTTTAGCCCCAGTCAGTGATACAGAACCTGGACCGTCGCATATCCACATCCTCATTCCAGTCGTCGTCGAGGGAGGCATATAGTTTCCCTTCCACTCTATGCTGAGTTGGTTCTTCGGCCAGTTGCACCTCACGCCATCGCAGGTGATGATGAATGTCTTTAGAATCATAATGGGGGTGGTTAGGCTGAGCGAGAACCTTTGAGAGAGGATCACTCTCGAGGATATTTTTGGCTGCAACCTGCTCAGTTTTAACAGGAAATCCTGCAAATATTGCTTGGGCAGGAGGTCGGACCAGGCAGGTCTTATTGCAGACCTACCAGACTACGATAAGTATGCCGACGATTAGATGATCGTCTCCAGTACATTTGAGTCCCCGGGGTGGGGTGGGGGTGGGGGTGGGCTATCAGGTTCTCTTTGCGCCCGGCGCTCCATGTGAGCTTTTGTCTTTCAACTCTGACCGACGACTGTGTGATGCATTGCTAACTTGTTATGCTTTATTTTACAGACATCGGCATCGTTAATAGCCTGAGGTTCCATATCAACTTGGACAAGATCAAGTAGATTTTTGAGCTTTCTTTGTCCCAGTGCTCGACTCCCACCCTGCTCGAGTATACGCCCTCGTATACTCATACTTTGGAGGCTCGACAGGCTTCAGTTGAGAGTACCGAAGAAGAAGAGGAAGAGATGGCCACAAGAAGGAGGCCGAATAACATAGCTGCTGACCTCTTTAGCCAGCCCCTGCCCCAACATCACCTGAGGTGGTCGTCAATGCCCAGCCATACGGCTGGTATAACCTAAGCGTCGATGAGATGAAAGAGGCTCGCGTGAGAAAGAGGGTAGGCTCGCCGAAGAGTCTACCCAGGTTGCTGTCGGTGTCGGCTTTAAGACTTTAGAGTCCTCCTAGCCGACAGATGTTGCTGACGGATATGCGGCTATGGTACCGAAGTGGCCACCCGATCTTTGGTTCAGAGGCTATGGCCCAGTGGCAACTGACAACATGGCCGAGAGCCCCGTTGTGTCCCTAGCCCAAGCCTTCTCTCTTCCGAAGGATGTGGAGGCTCTTCCGACAGGTGTCAGAATCTATTTTTATCAGATGATGTGCTATGCCATACATGTATGCATCCTCTATTTGTTTGCATTTTTTGATCTTTCTCTTCAGCTCGGATTTGCTGATATCTTGTTTGGTAGATGATGTTCGCTGACATCAGCATCGAGGAGTGTATTGATGAGCTGCTTTGGCCTTCTCATGCGGCTCGACAGGCTAGTGAGAAGAGCCTTGCAAAGTTGGACGAGGCCAATCGTTCTGCCACTGAGCTAGCCAAGAAGGCGAAGGCCTTAGAAGATAGCCTTGCCGACAAGGAGGGAGAGAATGCTTGCCTGAAGGCCGAAGCTGAGAAGGCCCGGACCGAGCTTGAAGAAGAGAACAAGAGGGTAGCCGGGCTAGAGGATATCGTCTACAACAGAGGCTATGACGAAGCCGAAGCAGAATATAGTTAGCAAGTTGTCGCCATCAGGGACATGTGCTTTCGGAAAGGCTGGGTTTATGGAATAGTCTCCACCGGGGTGAAGGATGATGCCAAGTCAATCGGTACCATTCCTCTAGCTGCTTCTTGCATCGATAGGGCTTGGCTTAGCAGACCGTCGGCTTCTAAAGATGTTGAGATCGAGCCTACTGCTGCCGATCCTCCTGCACCTGGAGCCTGATGGGCTTCTTTTAATTCATTGATGTATTTTGGGTCCGGACAGATTTGTGGTCGGACCTTTGCACTTGTAAAATATTTTCACTTTTGAAATTTACTAACTTTTCATTTCTGCCTATTTTGTATTCAACTGTTTGTACTGTCCTTCTCCCCTAGCCGAGGATGGGTTTCTGATGCTTGGAACCTCGGTCCTTGGCTTGAGGATCTATCGTATTTTCATACTTCTGTGATTAGCCGAAGAAGGTTGGGCAATCATTTTGTCCTTGCTTCGGCAATACCATCGAACAGTTGCTTGCACATTTTATAGATGAACGGCAACTGGACTACTTTGGTAATACCATCGAACAACTGCTTGCACGTTTTATAGATGAACAACAACTGTTCTACTTCGGCAATACCACCGAATAACTGCTTTCACATTTTTAGATGAATGATAACTGTGATGCTTCAGTAATACCATCGAATAGTTGCTTGCATGTTTTGTAGATGAACGACAACTGTGCTATTTCGGTAATATCACAGAATAGATGCTTGCACATTTTATAGATGAACGACAACTGTGCTGCTTCAGCAATACCACCGAACATAAAGATAGACAATTTTTTTCTAGATAAAAATTGTAAAAATCATTTCATTGATAAGCAAGGTCCCTAGGCCATAGCATAATTTGCTCAGTGATAATATCTCCTCAGATTAGTTGCATTCCATGTTCTTGGTATCGATATGCCATCCAACCCTTCGAGTCTATAAGCACCAGTCCATGGTCTTGGGACCGAGCTTGCCATCAGAACATTTATTCTTGTTCTCAACCACCTTCCTTAGAACGAGGTCATATATCTTGAAGGCTCTTGGACAAACCATTCAAGAGAAATTTCTTGCCACTCCTTGCTGGTATGACGCTAGTCTAATCCTATCCAAATCTCGTCTCTCTTCCGTCAGGTATAGGTCTTTTTCTACTGCTGCATTGTTGGAAGCCTCATCAAATATTTTGGTTCTGATGGTTGGAAGTCTGGCTTCCAGTGGTATGACTGCTTCCATGCCGAAGGCTAGTGAGAACGGGGGTTGTCCTGTGGAGCACCGAGGAGTCATTCGGTAAGTCCACAGGACACTAGGCGAGCTCTTCGACCCATCTGCCTTTCTCCACTTGGAGTCTTCTCTTGATTCTGCTTCCAATTGTCTTGTTTGAAGCTTCGGTTCTGTTGCTGTGACACCCGAGTCTAAGGTGTTAACTGGAGTCCCAGAGGGGAGATCCGGGTCAGTAGACAAGTCACACATTGTTTGGTGGATGTAAGTTGTGTATGCTATAAATAATAGATCATGGACCTACCTTGCACAAGGCCTTTTAAAGTCGTGAGGGCGTCAAAGCCCATTGGAACATCCCAGTTAAGCGTGCTCATCCTGGATTGAGTGACCCCCTAGGAAGTCCACTGGGATTTGGCGGCCAATGCGGACAATATTGTGCATTGTGGGGGCGGGTCATTACATATGGTATTAGAGCCTGCATCAACCGAAAATGTGGGATAAGAGGAGAATCTTGACTCTACACGAGGACGTGTGGTCCAAGTGGGGGAGATTGTGACACCCGAGTCTAAGGTGTTAACTGGAGTCCCAGAGGGGAGATCCGGATCAGTAGACAAGTCTCACATCGCTTGGTGGATGTAAGTTGTGTATGCTATAAATAATAGATCATGGACCTACCTTGCACAAGGCCTTTTAAAGCCGTGAGGGCATCAAAGACCATTGGAATATCCCAGTTAAGCGTGCTCATCCTGGATTAGTCCAAGGATGGGTGACCCCCTGGGAAGTCCACTGGGACTTGGCGGCCAAAGCGGACAATATTGTGCAGGGTGGGGGCGGGTCGTTACATATTAATGTAATTTTTTACGTACAAATTTCTAAGACAATTACCAACACAACCCCATAATTTGTTTTACAAAAATATTTCGCTTCACAATATTTTTTCGCATTTTACATCGAATTTCGAAAACCACAAAATATCAAAACAGGTCGTGTTTAATTGTGAATTCCTCCCAAAACGTTCATCCAAAATTCGTGATGTTTTATATACAACTACTTAAGATACTTACCAACATAACCCCATAGTTTATTTCGAAAAATAATTCGATTAAATAGGTGTTTTTCAGGTTCAAATTTCCAAAAATATGATGCCGGAAAACAGTACCATGTGGCTGAAAAATGGCCGGAAAAACATACGTATTCGCCGGAAAAACATGCCGGGAAGATCTCGGCACAACCGTATACTAGCACAGAACATCGTATATACATTCACACGTATCGTAAAAATTCTATTATGCTTATATATATTTTTTATAATTGATTCTTTAAATGGACTTTGGGAAGAAAGAAGGAAAGAAAGGAAAAGGAAAAGAATTTGGTTTATACTTTGAAAAATATTTTGACAGATCTATACGGTATATACTTATATAGCCTTGAAACCTACCTCGGGGTTTGTGTCGAGGAGTTGATTTGCCTAATAAGGCAATGTGATTTAGTATATATATTTTTATGCACCTGGAGGTTGGGTGCTAGTACCTTACCGCTGGAAGGTGGAGCGGCCCCCAAACTCATTACCTGTGTATTCATCAGGATTGACAAATTTGGGTAACAGATCTGGTATTAACGTTGGTCAACGGATTTGAATGACCCTTGGCTATATTAGTAATATGTATAAATGAAAGAAAAGATATGGAAGTTGTGAAAGATCTTTATTCGATCTTATGATGAATATGGATTAATATTGGATCCAATGGAAAATGCTCTTGAGAAGGAAATGTGGAAATATTTGGAAGTAAATCATTTTTATAAATTTAAGGAAGTAAGAAAGAGATTTGTGGAATAAAATCAGAAAAAGAAGAAAAGGAAATTCTATATTTGAAAAAGAGGATTTTGGAAAGAGATATAATATTTTGGAAAGAGATTTTGTCACTTACCTACTTCTTATTTACATTGTTCTTATATATTCAACACGCCGTCGTGCTGGCGTATTTTTACACGATTTTAGGTGATCGCGGTTAGAGTAGTCCACCTTTCGAGCTGCAGGCGCTGTGTTTAGTGTGGAGGTTTTTGTCTGTTTGACTCCAGCTGTGGTTAGTTGTTCAGTTTTTACTTTTAGTAGTCTATAGTAGGATTTCAGTTGTTTCAGCTTTATTGGGTCCGGGTCTTGTTTATACCCAGTTTGTCGAGCCCCGTTTGTTTAGCTTTTGTACATACTTTTATATCAGCAGTTTCAGTTTGTTTCAGTTGCAGTTTCTTTTAGAGTTGTTATTAGTTGTAATCTGTTGCTATGATATTGCCACGTCACTAATCCGGTAATTACCTTGATAATTGTCGGGTTGGGCCGTGACAATTGCCTTGGGGGTGGTTGGGGGTTGAGTTGTACAACCTGATTCTATGCTCGACATAGAAACTTGTAAAAAAATCCCCCACAAATTGAGTGTCATTGTCAGAAATGAAAGCGTAGGGGATGCCTAAATGAGAGACTGTATTTTTCTATGCAAACTTATTGACGTCTTTGTCTTCTATAGTGACTAGAGGCTTGGCCTCTACCCATTTGGAGAAGTAGTCCATTGTAGTGATCAAGAATTTGAATCCACCAGGTGCCGTAGGGAGCTTGCCGACGATGTCCAAGCCCCACTGAGCGAAGAGCCATGGAATGGTCAAAAGGGTAAGTCTTCAGTAGGCTGTCGGATGATTAGAGAGAACCTCTGGTAGGCGTCACATCTTTTTACAATTTCTTCCCTGTCTTCCATCATCTTCGACCACCAATAGCCCTGTGAAATGGCTCTGTGCGCAAGTGACCTTCCTCATGTGTGGGCGCCGCAACTGTCGGAGTGAAGCTACTGCAACACCCCTTCCACTAATGTTGGATGCATGCAACAGAGGTACGGTCCAGAAAATGATCGTATGTAGAGTTTGGAGCTTGGGAATAGCCAGAACTGTGCCGACTTGTGAACTAAGTGGTGGACGTCCTTTTTGTCTTCTGGCAATGAGTCGTTCTTTAAAAAGGAAATGATAGGATCCATCCAGTTTAGAGCTTAACTGATGAAGTAGATCGTAACTTGCTTCAGTGGGTCTATGCTTGATTGGTCCATGCTCTGGATACTAGTTGTTCTCTGCTCTTTTGCTTCTGCTGGTAAAGCTATCCCTGCGAGAGTGTCGGCATGTGCATTCTTCTCCCTGCTGACCTGTTGAATCTAGATCTGCTTGAATAGTCCCAGCCTCTCCCTGGCTTTCTGGATGTATCTTTCTATCCGCTCATCTCGGCACTCGTAGTCACTGTTGATTTGGTTTACTATGAGATGAGAATCGTTGTGTACTGTGAGACTCTGGATCTCCAATTCTTCGACTGCTTTGAGTCCGACGATCAGGGCTTCGTACTCGGCTTCATTGTTGGAAGCACTGAAGTTGAGCCAAAGGGAATGCTCGTGAGTGACACCCTTTGGTAAAATGAGTACTACTCCAGCCCCATTCCCTTGATAGTTTGAAGCCCCGTCCACGAACATCTTCCAAGATTCTTCATCTGGCAATTGCAGTGGCTGGGCTTGAGTGGCATCTTTTTATCTGGTTTGGGATTCTTCATGCTGGAGAGAGTATTCAGCAATGAAGTCGGCAAGAATCTAGCCTTTGATGGTCGTCCTGGGCTGGAACTTGACGTCGAAGTTGACAAGTTTCGATAGCCCATTTAGTTGTTCGTCCAGAAAGGTCGGTGGATCTTAATAGTGACCGAAGAGAGAGCTTGGTCAAGAAGACAATAGTGTGTGCCTGAAAGTAAGGTGCAAGTTTCCTCGAAATAATAATCAGGGCATAAGCAATTTTTTTTTAAAAAAGGTACCTAGTTTTTGTACTGATGAGGGACTTGCTGGAAAAATAGACCGAGAGTTGCTCATTTCCTTCTTGCCGAACCAATGCCGAGCTTACGACGGTGTTACGATCAAGTAAAGTAACAACTCTTCCCCCTCCATTGGTTTGGAAAAAAGATGAACCGAGGAGAGATAACTTTTGAGGTAGCCGAGGGCTTCTCTGCACTGGTCGGTCCACTCGAAATGTCATCAGCTTCTCTTCTTTAAGACTTCATAAAATGGTCGACACTTGTCTGAAGACTGACTGATGAACCGATTCAGGGCCGCCACCATTCCAGCCAGCTTCTGAACTTCCTTAAGGATTTTCGGATCCTCCAACCATTAGATGGCTGATATTTGGGATGGGTCGACCTCAATGCCTCGACATGTCACTAGGTATCCCAGGAATTTCTCAAAATTGACACCAAAGGCACACTTTGAAGCATCGAGTTGAAGCTTGTGTTTCCTCAGGATGTTGAACACGCTCTAGAGGTCTATCAGGTGACGGTATTAAGTCTTGCTTTTGACCAACATATCATCAATGTATGCCTCCATGGTGTCACCGAATTGAGAGTTGAACATTTTTTTTATCATCCTCTAGTATGTAGCTCCGGCATTTTTGAGGCTGAAGGGCATTACCTTGTAGCAGAAGAGACCATGAGGAGTGATGAACGTTGTCTTCTCTTGGTCTGGCCCGAACAATGAAATCTGATGATACCCCTCATTGAGATTGGTGTAATCCACACATACCCTCCACTTTCCAGTCTTCTTCTTGACCACCACCGTGTTGGCCAACCAGGTAGGGTAATGGACATCTCTGATCGCCTGAGCTTCGGTCAGTCGATCTACTTCTTCTATGATGGTATCTATATGAGCAGCTGCCGGCCATTTGGTCTTCTGAACGACTGGTCGGCACTTCGGCCGAACATTGAGGTGATGACTAATAAAGTCTAGGTCGACGCCTGGCATTTCGTAGGGGGTCCAAGCAAAGACTTCCATGTTGCTTTTGAGGAGGTTGATTAGGTCCTCCTGTTTGGCATCAGCCAATGAGGAGCCGATAAAAACGAAGTGATCCGGATCATCAGTACTCAGGGGTACGGTCACAAGATCCTCAACAGGTTTTTCAAAGGCACTTGTACCAATGTCCTCAAACACTGGCTGGTCCGGAACCTCCACCCAGTGTACCTGCTCGGGGGTGACTTTTCCTTTCACAACAGCGATATAGCACTGCTTTGCCGACATTTGGTCACCCCGAAGCTCTTCCACTCCTCGACTGCCAATGAATTTGATAACCTGGTAGTACGTGGAGGCCACACCATTGATGCTGTGGACTCAGGTTCGGTCCAAGATAGCATTGTAGGGCGAGGGGACGTCGACCACCACAAACTCCACTTTGGTTGTGACCGAGCCGATTACCACGGGGATGAGGATTTTTCCAAGTGTCCAGATAGAAGTCGCGTTGAAGCCCATCAATGGTATGTCGGTCGGTTGCAAATCTTCGGCTTTGTACCCCATCTTCTTGAATAGAGAATAGTACATGATGTCGGCTGAGCTGTCGAGGTTAACGAGTACCCTTCGGACGTTGCACTCGGCGATTTGCAGGATGACGACCAGGGCATCGTCATGAGGGTGTTGATGTAACATCCCAAACTTCAAAACACATAAACTGAAAATTTTTGCTTTTTCTTTTGCTAGAAAACCTCAAGTAATCATTGCCAAATTGTAATAGAAGTAACAAGTGTAACCTCAAAACACAAGCCCAACAGTGCATACAAGTACTCATAAATTCTCAAGAAAGAAGCATCAAAAGAAACAACTAAACTACTACAAAATCTCATTACAAGACTCTGAAATAAAAGACAGTAAGAGTCTACCAACAGTACTAAGAAGAGTCTCAAGCCAAAATCCTCCAAAGGACCACCTTAGCCCAATAATCAAATCCAAGCATCCAATGACCTCTATCCTTGTAGTGGACCACTAAACTTGTGACCTATTTCCAAGACAAAGACAAGGAAACAGAGTGTGAATATGATATCTTTAACTTTCAAAACACAAGTAATTGTTGTGACAGAAAATCATGAATATGAACAATTATGACTTTCATTCCAAAAATGCATCTCATGCATGGTACTTTACATATACCGGCCAAAGCCCTTTTTTAAAAGATTTGAGCATCCCATGCCCTGAAAATAGCTACTACTATAGGTAGTAGTTCGTATGCCCCGCGCACTAAAGTTTGGGGTACGTTCCACGCACCCGTTGGACTTACGCTGGTTGCCAACAATCACCACCCGTCTTACGGAGGCATGCATATTATATTTATACGTGCATATTATGCTTTCCATCTTAACTCATGCATTTATATCTATGTATATCATTACATCATGTCATCATTTTCATACATCTCATTCACATCATGCATTCATGTTCATGCATATCATTCGTCTCATGCAATCATGTTCTACACAACAACTATGCCTTTAACTTCTCGTGTCATAATAAAGAGTTAACTAAAAATAACATTGCGAATGTACAATTAAAGATACCACATCCTTACACTCACTAGTATCGATGCTCAAACCTTCTCTTTGCCCTTGAGCGAGGCCTCAATGCCCTTCTCTTGCGTCCCTGTCAATCAAACTACAATTTTAGTCCACATTGCGATTATAAGATGGAAATCAAATAGGAAAACATTAATCAAACCTTTACATGTCTTAACGTACCAAAACTCATCTCTTTACGATGTTATTTAGTCATATTTCATCTCCCAAGGACTTACTTAGAATTTCGGACAGACCCCCTCCCAACCGGTCGGACATGACTTCCCAACCGGTTGGGCTAGCATCACCCAGCCCCAACCGATACCCCAACCAGTTGGCCAAGCGGTTGGCCCCCTCTCATCCCATCCCAACCGGTTGGCCAAGGAATCCCAACCGGTCGGGACCCCTTCTGCTCCAAAATCTGCAGAACGGGATTTTTCGACCAAGAACGAACCAAGCCTCGCCAAACTCGCTCTAAACACCTCAAAACCTCAAATTCATCAATGTCAAAGTGTCTCTAACATCCAAGGTCATTATATACATAATTAAGACTCCCCTACAACCTTCAATTACAATCAATTTCATGAATCAAATACTAAACCTATGGGATTTTCCCCAAAAACGAGTTTAGAATTAAAAACTTCGATCTAGTCAAATCTGAAGCGTTATGAAGATAATATCTATATATATTGATTTATACTTATGTAAGGAATGAGGTTGAAGAAGGAATCTTCTTCGGATTTCTCCCCTAAGGTCTTAAATTTGCTCGTATTAGGTTTTTAAACCATATTACCTAATTGCCCCTCCATTTAACTAATTATAACCCTTGTGAGCCACCCTCCTTACTTATACCCAAATCCTTGAATAAAATACTTAATTACTCTTGCAATCCTTCCTTACTCTCACTTATTTTTCTAATATTCTTGAATTGTTTTTAAAATAAATCTATAATATGGAACGGGTATTATAGTTGAACTCTATCAGAGTCCCTGTCTGAGAATGTGATGGCATACCTGGGCTTCGACTTCTGTTTCTTCGGCACTCACTGTACCGACGGGACTTCTCTTCCAACAATCTGTTCTAGCTCTGACCAATGCTTCTCTTCCTAACGGTGATCCACCATACCGTGGATGACATTGATCGTGCGTAGCACCGGCTTTGGATCTGCCCTACCTGCTTCGGCAGCAGTCTTTTCTACGTTGATGTAAGGACCATAATGACCGTCTGTTACCATCTCTTCGAGGAAGTCCTTGTATTCCCTTTAATTTGTGGTCAGGTGGCCCTTCTCCCTGTGGTAAGAGCACCTGAATTTGTCATTGCCTTTTCTGGGAGCTCCCAACCATTTCTCGGACCACCTGAAGAATGACTTCTTTTCGATTTTGCGTAAGAGTAAGAAGGTCGTCTCCTTAAATATGGTGGTGTGAGCTACAAACTCGTACGACTTGTAGGTTCGGGGCTCCTCTGTATGGACAATGTTGGTTTCTTTCTTTCTTGCCGAACCGCCGTTTGACGAGTCGTGGTTGGAGCACTGCTTCGCCTTACTTCTTTCCTCCTTGAGCTCTTCAAGTTTTGCGTGGAGCTTAATTCTGGTCATGAGCTCATTCATTGTGGCCGAAGGGAACAACATCAGATCTTCAAACTCTCGGCTGGAGTGATCCATGCTGAGCTCGAATGATGTTACTGTGATCTTTTGGTCGCAATCTTTAATCTCATTGTAGAGGTCCCAATACCAGATTTAAAAACTATACAAATTATTTACTAAGTTAAGTAAGTTAATATAATTAAATAAAATCAAAGTTGTAAAATTGTACAATAGACATTAAATTCATTAAACTTTTAAAATAAACTTTTATACAAAATTTCTGTGTAGATTGAAATCGGATTTATCGGATAAATTACTACAACTGACAAAGTAAACAAATAATAAGAAAAAGATAAGTATT
>NMUG010002662.1:0-15695 GCA_002855965.1 Monotropa hypopitys
GAAATTATTGAAAATAAAAAAACTAAGATGTTGTGAGGAATTTTATGGAATAATAGTTCAGGGAGAGACTTCATCCGATTAGATTTAACTTCTTTCATAGAATTTCGATGGTATAGTAAACTACTCAAGTGTCACACAATTATTTCTTTAAAAATCAGAATCGTTAGATGTGTTCAGAACGTGTTTCTAAGGCACTACGCAAAGATTTACAAGAAAACAGTTCATGTACGTGGTTCATCGGAAGAGATTTTTGCAAAATAATTCTTAAAAAAACTCATCTGATCAATTACCTACATGAACTATTTTCTTGTGAATCTTAACGCAGTGCCTTAAAAATATGTTATGAACGCATCTACCGGTTCTGATTTTTAAAAAGATAATTGTGGAATACTTGAGTAGTTCATTATACCACCGAAATTTTGTGAAATAAAGCGAATGTAATCTGATCGCGTAGTTGCTGATATAGAAATATTACCAAATTAGGAGAGAATAATATAATCGATAAGATGTTAAATTATAACGTTTTAGATCGAATAATTGTGAGAACCATTATGTACATACCTTTCAACTATATACGTCGCTGTAACTTCTATATGAACCGAGCTAGTATGCTATAGTATAATGTAAGGTAGACATGCATGACAACTAATGGACGACGATCTACACCGTTAGATGTGTTTAGAACATATTTCTAAGATGATGTGAGAAATTTTATGGAATAATAGTTCAGGGAGAGACTTTATCCGAATAGATTTAACTTCTTTCATGGAATTTTGATGGTATAGTGAACTACTCAAGTGTCACACAATTATTTCTTTAAAAATCAGAACCGTTGGATGTGTTCAGAACGTATTTCTAAGGCACTACGCGAAGATTCGCAAGAAAACAGTTCACGTACATGCTTCATCGGAAGAGGTTTTTGCAAAATAATTCTTAAAAAATCTCATCCGATCAAGCACCTACATGAACTATTTTCTTGCGAATCTTAGCGTAGTGTCTTAAAAACACATTATGAACACATCTACCAATTCTGATTTTAAAAAAGATAATTATGTAATACTTGAGTAGTTCATTATACAACCAAAATTTTGTGAAATAAAGCGAATGTGATCTGATTGCATGGCTGCCGATATAGAAATAATATCAAATTTGGAGAGAATAATATAATTGATAAGATGTTAAATTCTAATGGTTTAGATCGAATAATTGTGAGAATCATTATGCACATACCTTTCAACTATATACATCGCTGTAACTTCTATATGAACCTAGCTAGTATGCTATAGTTTAATGTAAGGTAGCCACGTCATGACAACTAATGAACGACGATCTACAGATAATGGTCGCTTCTCTATTGTTTGCCTGGTTTGTGTTGGAAAGCTAAGTACATCTAAAATCTCTCCAATCCTGGATTTTAACTTCATGGTATAAGAGGTCCCATTTTACGAATGCAATTTTCAGTCCACATGATTATGATATTCTTATCATTCCTTATGGTGAATATAGTTGTCTATAGTCGAACACATGGTTTTAGTCAGGTGCCGTAGATTGTGTGATGCTCTTATAAATGATGTATTCTCTGGAACAGTCCTTGCAACAATAGACTGAAGTCATTACTAGATTGGGCAATGTGTTGAAGCGGGATCTCAGGGATACAGAGATTATAATGGCCGAGAACACAAAAATGAAAGAAGATGCGATCTATCAATGAATTAAATTTTTTAATTGTTTGTAATTTTAAATTCTTCAAAATAGATTAAATAAACAATTAGTAAATAAGTCGTCATGACAAAATTAAAATTTCAAAAAGCACGATATAAAATTAAATGGACCGACACGACACGAAACGGTTCGAAATAATACGGCACGACACGAGAAGAGCACGACACGACACGTCGTGACACGATGAAGTCAACAACACGGCACGACATGACACGATAAGGTAAACCGGCACGACACGGCACGATACGAAACACGATTGTCACGACACGATGCGACACGATAAAGCACGACACGGTACGACAGATTCATTTGGCACAAAACGGCACGACACGAGGCACGATAGGCACGTAAGATTAGAGGCACGGCACGGCCCGCACATTTGACACCCTTAGACCCGATCCTCTGCCTCCATTTCCTCCATCTCGAGTTGGTGCATTTCCCACTGATGATGCTTGAATGATATCCTCCAGGCACTCTCGTTGAACATGACCAGGCTGACCACATTTGAAACAAATCGGCGATCTAATCGGACACTCTTTCGCATAATGGCCAAACTCATTGCATTTGAAACATCGGACTTCTGGTGGCTGATATGTTTGGAATCTTTTTCCAGACACGCTCTGCTGTGACTGTTGAATTGGTGCTGCCCTCTTCTGTCCACTAAAGTTCTGTTCCTTGCTAAATTGATTCACATAACTTCCTCCTCGTGGTGGTCTTCCACCAAACTCCCTCTGTTGCGATTGGCTGCCAGATTTTGCCTTCTTGAACTCCTCTCTTCTCCCATCGCCCTCCTTAATATCGCGTTCACAAATCTTTGCCTTGTTGACGAGCTGCTTGAAATCCTGCACCTCCAATAGTCCACTCGTGGATGAATACGATTATTTAACCCATACTGAAACTTCTCACACATTGCTTCTTCGGTAGCCACCACATACGACGCGAAATGAGATAAGGCTGTAAACTTAGCCACATACTCCTCAACAGACATCGATCCCTGCTCTAGCATCATGAATTCTCTCCGCTTCTCCCCTTGATAGAACTTTGAGAAATACTTCTCGTTGAATTCCTCCTCGAAATTTTCCCAGCTTACAACTGCCTCAACTCCTGCTCTGACTGGTATTGCGGTCAAGATCCTCTCGGTAGACTCCCACCAATTCTATGCTTCCTCTGAAAGCAAGAACGTAGCTAGTCGAAGTTTGTCGTTATCGGGCACCTCTAAGATATTGACAATCTTCTTCAACTTCTTAAGCCAATTCTCGGCGTTTTCCTCTCCTTTCATTCCCGTAAAGCTAGGCGGATCCATCGCTTTGAAACTCTTGAACAGTGATGCATTGACATCAACAGGCTGCCTCGGTATTGGCACTGGTGACACTGGTAGTCCTCCGACAAGTTGCTCCTGAATCTTCGCCATTCGAATCATGGCTTCCTGCAACTGCCTCATCAGGTCTATACGAGCTTGCTCCCCTGCTCCAACTCCTTCTTCGTGAACTTGATCATCCTGGCCTTCCCTCCTCTGGTCAATTGAAGCTTCTGACATAACATTTCCCGCGTGTTGATTCTAGTGCTCCATAACGATTCTAATTAATCACAAAAATATATAGAATTAGAATAAGTTTTTCTAACTCTAACTCAACAACACCCTATAGTCCCTAGTCCAGCTGACATGACACCACTTAGTCTACAGAATCTCAAACCACGCTCTGATACCAAATTTGTCACGACCCCGTCTCAGAAACCAGATAATGACGGTTATTAAGGGACGGCCACGACGGCAAAGCAAGAACTAAACTCAAACCACAACACGACAAACAATCTCAAACCACAACTACGCGACAACTGAAATAGATAAAATAAAAACACAACTGCTCTGGTTATAAATTTCCAGATGGTACAAGGACTCAAACAAAAGAAAAGGTACAACTCTGGCACATGGCCAACTCAACACTACTGCCACTACTACAACGCTGAACTACAACAATAACTCGAAGCAACAACAACTCGATAACAACCTGGCTCAAGGCCAAACACCACTACTACAACAGACTCAAAGAAAAAGAGTAAAAAGATTCACTCTACTACCAAACCACACGATATGTCAGCTGGACAGAACTGGGACCACTAGCTCCAAGCACCTAAAAAGAAAGAAACACAAGCGTGTATCAGCGACGACGGCTGGTGAATACTAATATGAGAAGCATAAAGAAAATAAGTCAAAATATCTAAGAATCGCCTTCTCTTTTACAACTACACACACACACACACACTTTTTTCAAAATCATTTCCTTCTTATGAAATCACCTTTACTCACACAACATATATCTTATATATATAAGTCAAAATCACCCTTTTTCTCTTTAACTCAACACAAAACACAATTTTATCTCTTTTTATACTTAATACCAAAAACTACCGTTTTACTCTTTTAAACTCAACACCAAAAACCATTTATATTTAATTTATAAACACCATTATTTTGATCAACTTGTGGAAACACCAATACCAGTAAAAAAGATCTTATATAGATCAACACCACACCACACCAATACCACACACACCACACACACCACACCATATATATATATACTCGTACTATAATAGCCAGGAGTCATTAATGTCCGGTGACTAACCGTTAAAGTCAGATCTGAAACCTTGGGTACATACTAGGATAGCCATTAGAAATGATCCAAGGGCCACTATACCAGCCCCAGTGGTAAGGACATGTACCCCACCGGGTACATAATATATAATATATATATCACCAACACTAATACCATTGCACCACCTGTGCATTTGCATCATTTGTGCATATTGATCCATAGACTCGCCTGATCTATGGCAAGGCTATTAAGGCACTCCAAAATATCATTATATGATTTTAACCCCTTTTGAAAATATATCTATTTTACTCACACCAAAACAACACCATTTCTTATTTAGAAATTAACATCATTTTGTACTCATCACCGAAGTATAAATCACCATTTTCACCGTTTATGATTTAACATCACACCTTGAATATAAATCACCATTTTAACTCCACACCTTATAAAATCACCATTTTTTTACTCAAACGCACACCACGCTATGTTTTACACCATATTTCTCAAAACTCACTATTTTAAACACACACACCAAAATTCATTTTACTTGTATTTTTCTCCAAAAATCGAAGTGTACTTAAAACACGTTTTGTGATCCAAAGGATTTTGTTCTAATGAAAATATCTCTAAAAACCCGACTCTACCATGTATACGTACTATATAAAAATATATAGGACTTATCTAAACATTATACGAGTCATAGAAGTACTCACAAATAGGACAAATATTCTTAAGTGATTTGCTTCCCTTTTTGTTGCACTGAACACGAACACGACGGCCCTCTGATACCTATAATATGCCAAAACGCTAATATAAGATTCTGAAATATTTAATATGTTCCTTTTCTACAAATTTTGCCTCTTAAAACATCATTTTCTAAACTTTATGTTTTTCCCCGAAATCGAGATATCGGTACCTTGGATTCTCCAAGATATCGGTATCTCAGACAGGCACTACAGATATCGGTTTCTGGCTCAAGGGGTTTCTGGTCACTGACTGCACGATATATCGGTATCTTAGATACCAAGATATCGGTATCTAGGTCAAAGCTTAAACTGGTTTCTCAGAATACAAGATATCGGTTTCTCATGATGCTCAAGATACCGCATGAATATATCGGTATTTGGACCGGTTTCTCAAGATATCCCTTAAGATATCGATTTCAAGATGTCTGTTGGTCTGGTTCACTAAGATACCGGTATCTGGGCAAGCCTAGATACCGGTTTCTGTCGTTTTCCCCAAAATTCGACAGAAACTCAAAATTAGGGTTTTGGTCCGAAACTAATTTCTTCGATTACTTACTCAGTTTTCAACCAAACTCTACAAAAATTTAATCACAGATACTAGGTGAGGTACTCTACAACTTAGTATTCTTAGATTTTGAGATGGTTACCTGATTTGGACGAATTAAATTCGTAAGGATTTTGACGAACTTGAATCTCCCTATACTCATTTCTCCTTCACACCACTTCTGAATCCAAATTCCTCCTAGCAAGAATTTCCTCTCTACAGTGGCTTCCTAACCCTACCCTCAATTTACTCTCACATACACTCACACGCACGAATTGATTTAGAGAATGGGTTTTGAGAAAATTTTCGGATGAGTGAATATTGGGTGGGTATAAATAGGCCTGATCAAAATTGACAGCTATAAAACATTTTCCAACTCAAACATATTGGTTTTATCTCAGTCAAAGCGTGGGAATAGGTTCTTATATTCATTATACTCAATTACCAAAGAGAGTCCCTTCGGTTCCATTGCCATGACTGTATCTGCACTGCCATTCCCGAAGTCCAAGATATCGGTATCTTGGGCTTCAAGATACCGGTATCTGGAACACTTTTAAAAAAATCGAATTTTGTTATCTTTTGACGTATGTGACTTCTAATTCCATTTTAAACTCCCTAAATTTTTTATTTTTTATTATTTAAACTCCTTAGATAATATTTTTAATTATCTAATATCCCGATTATTAGTTTTAAATTATTTAGATTATGACACGGGTCTCACAATATAGGCACCAATTCTCATCCGTCATATCCCATATACATATCGTATATAAAACACTTTCCAAAAACTCCTTTCACAAAACATGCCCATAGGCTCTAATCTTTTCCTCAAAAACTTCATTTCTCAAAGCATTTTTCTCAAAACATTTGTCATATGTTAAACCCCCTCAAAAACATGCACATGCTATACAGATGCAATATGCCATGCAACTTCCCATGATTTTGTGCAATTACTATAAAACAAAAGAGCACAAGCATCTAAAATATCAAGATGCTACATCCCTACACTCATCGATACCACTTAGCAAACTTTTCTTTGCCTTTGTTCAAGGCGTCAAGATTCTCCACGGGATTCCTTGTCAAAAATAACTAACAATTTTAGTCTGCAATATATATATAATTTAAACAAGGAACAATAAATCTACTTACATGATCGACCATGATAAAAATAGTCTCTACCCATGGATTACTACATACGCCTTATTGCAAAACCACATAATTTATCCAACTCATACCCAAGCACTAGGTTCATTTTTGCGGATTTAAAAATAAAAACACATGCATACTATTGTCCATGGCCCTCCTAGATCTCTAGGTTATCAATTATTTCGATCCATAACTACAAGTAAGAAAAACTTCTATATACACTAAAAATAACCCAAGATTCACACAACTTCCTATGGAAATCCATAGATCTGGTCATGAGTATGAACATACTCAAGCATTAACCTTATGTATATACTAACCCATTCGATTAGAAGAAGAGAGAGAGAGAGAGAGACTTCATAAGACCCAAAAATCAAAGGACTTACCAAGAATTTAAGCCTACAAGAGAATCCCCGCACCCAAGTTCCACCAATTACCTTCAAACTTGAAGCTTTCTTCAATGGAGGTTCTCTCTCTCTCTCTTTCTCTCTAGGTTATGGAGGCTCTAGATGGAGGCTAAAAGGCACTAAGTATAACCCTAATACGGATGAGGGTGTTTAGAAACCAACTTAGGGCGAAAAAGACAAAAACACCATCTTAAAACAGTTTTCGGATTTTTACACAGCGTTGCAGGGTTATCGATAACCCGATCCATGGTTATCGATAACCTGATCTTCGGAGTTTAAGCTGGGACGAAAAAACTTCCAGTTATCGATACCCTACCAACCATGTTATCGATAACCAACATCTCGGGATTTTGGCTGGACACCTTAAACACCCGGTTATCGATAACCTACCAAACCATGTTATCGATAACCCACCTTTCGGGATTTTGGCTGGGACACCTCAAACACTCAGTTATCGATAACCTACCAAGCCATGTTATCAATAACATAGACCACGAGAATTTGTATGGGCTATAGCAAAACATGGTTATCGATAACTAGGTCCTCGGGAATAATGGCTGGACCAAGCTTTTCACCATCACCTCAAAACCCACATTACTACAACACAATCCAAATCATTCAACACAACCTTATATGATTCCTCCAATACTCTAAACCTTAAAGGTTAGACTCAAATCATTAAAAGTGCCATAATTATTTTATGCAAAATTACTTAAAATAATTATAATTGAATTCTAAGAATACAAGTATTACAAACCTGGACTTGCAACCACTACACAACAAACAACCACTACACGATGAAACCCCATTTCAGCCATCACATTGAGAGACACTCAAACTCAGTAATAAAGGAAATGAATTACAAATCAGGATAAATGATCTTACATGTAAAACATTCCCGAAGAACTTATTCAAAGCCTAATGAAATGATATTATTGATAATTTTGTCAAACATCAGGTGTACCATTAACAATATAGCTTCCGCGAGACAAAGTCCGAAGATTGAACTTGAACATCGATAGACAACCTCGAACGAAAATCAGCAACCTCGAACGACAATAAAAAAACTGAATAACCAGCAAAAAACTACTCACAAAAAATGATTTCACAACAAACAGACAATGTCGCATGCTATTCTAAATACTTAAACCAGCAGAAACGAAGTCCACATTCAACTTTGAAACACACAACTTTGTAACTCAGTAGCAAGGAACGACAATGTCATGAAAATCAATATCTTGTGGGACTCATTAGCAAAAAAATTAAAGAGGGCGGAAAATGTTCCAATGAATGACCAAGGCCATCAAATACTTACGATTTTGCAAGCAACCGTTCTTTCCCAGCACCTCGAGTGTGTAACGGCGATGCGTGAATTCGTAGAAGATGTGCTCGTCTAACCTCATTCGGTGGTGGAGCTCTGAGAGGCTATGTCGTCTCTTGCGCCGGCACATCTGCCTGAGAAGGGCGGCTCTGGGTGGCGGCTCTGGGCTCTGGGCTCTGGGCTCTGGGCTCTGGGCTCTGGGAAAAATAGCATATCAAAAAAATTACATTGGGTGTGAATATACAGAATCGTGGAAAAATCGTGAGCACACTGCATCATCAGGAACATGAGTTTGTAGGGCAAAATCGTGAGCACGCTGCATTCTCAAGATAAAAAAACAGCAGATCTTGCGTGAGCACACTACAAGATCGTGTATATACAGAATCGTGAAAAACATAAGAAGCAACCAAAACATAAGACGTGAAAAAATATAGCAAAATCGTGTATATACATGCATGCACAATCATGTATATACAGAAGCGTGTATATACAAAAAACAATTTACCTTGAGAATCCATGAGACAGATTCTTCGTGAGCCGATTCCTGGACCAAAGTTCCTCTCGTCTTCTATAAATCTGGCGATTGATTCCTCAGCATCAACCAAAGATTCAATGTCGAACGCCAGTTAATCTCACTGATTGAAATAGATCTCCATGTTTGTAGGGTTCCCGGCATCTTTAGCTAAACTCAACGAAGGGGATTGGCGATGGCGGGGGATTGGCGATGGGGGACTTGGTCTCTCTCTATTGTTGCCGATGGTGTAGGGGATGTGCGAGGTTGTGGGCGACAGACGAGGGTGTCGGGGGTGGGCGACGTCATCTCAAACGAAGAGAGAGAGAGAGAGAGAGAGAGAGAGAGAGCATGCGATAGAAGAAGAGCTTGCGTGTTCTGTGTGTATTGAGGAAGAAGAGCTCGCATGTTGTGTATGTCTCGAGGTTTGATTGTGTGTGTCTTGAGGTCTGATTGTGTGTGTTTCGAGGTCTCGAGCTTGCGTGTTGTGTGTGTCGTGAGATAAGTTTTGTATGGGTGTTAATTTTCGTGTGCATGTGCTTGTGTGGGCCCATGGCTGGGTGAATGTGTTTAGGATTTATGAATGTGTGTGTGATTTTCGATCTTAGCCTTTGGATCAAAATCCAACGGTTGTGTATATGTTTTGTGTGTGTATAATTGTTATATAACTGAGATGTGATTAGGATATGACTGAGACACTCTTGTATATGACTAAGACATAAGCTATATAACTGAGACATAAGTTGAGCAGAAAATTCAAAAAAAAACCTGATTTGTATTATATACTATTTTGGAGGAAAGTAAAAGAATGCATTTTATCACAACTATACTCGGCTAAAAAATTTATTCAACACATATTATCCTACAGTTTCACAAATTCGTAATTTATTCTTGTTATAAACTAAATTCTACCAAAAATCATAATCAAGTTAACTCCTAAATTTCTCGTGTATATACATTAGTGGGTCGGGTTTATTTTACAAGAGATTCACCAAACATGAATAGAAAATCTCTCTTTGTTGTTTTGTGAGGATTCCTATTGTATAGTACTCAATATAACATGATTAACTAATTGATGGAAGTCCAAATGTACATTGCACAATCTCAAAAACATGATGGGATTGAATCTTAAGAGCAGTGATGATCAAGAAGACCTTTACCATAAGTCAATAAATTTTCAACACCTCAGATTAGTCAACTGAAATGATTTTGGAGTTTGACTTTAGGAAATGAATGGGAGAAATGTCAAAATGTTATTCAAAACTATACAAATATCATTTTCTATTGTTTAAATAAAAATTTGAATTGTCTCGTGTTAATAGAAAAATAATAATTAAAATTTTAGTCTTTTCTTTCCAACCAAAATAACTAAATTAAAAAATCTTAATAAATAAATAAAACATAATCATGGTTGATAATGTTAGGTGCCAAAAGTGTTCGAGTGCAGAGGACGAGTCTTTTGACTCAGCGCAAACGTACAGAGTGAGCGAAAGGAGTCCCTAGTAGAGGTGTTGAACGAATCAGGCCAGCACAAGCACAATCCAGACATGATACATTTAGTATTGGTACATCAAGGCACAATATGAACTGACATGACATAATACGACATAAGCACTAACACAGGTCGGGCCGAGCCATCATATTTGAAGCTCGCGATACAGGGCATGGTTAGACACATGACACAACACGAGCACACTGAAGCACAAGCACATCACATGCACGACATGGTGTGGAGTACAACACATATATGAAGTTTTTGTTTTAAAAGTACTATAATTGTCCTAAATTGTTGAAAACACAAGAAAGAATATTTCATATACTTTCTATTAAGGCACATGATCTACTAACATTTTTTGTATCTTCATTTACATCAAAGTCTGTTTTTAGTACAGATAATCGAGTGTTATATGAAAAAAGAAACAGATTAGCTTCAAAAATTTTAGATTCTCTCATGTACTTAAAGGATTGAGAAGATGCACGTCTTGGATTTCAAAATTCAAAGGTGGATAATATTTCGGAATATTTTTGAAACTTAAATATAGATAGCGACTAGAATAATTGAGTAAAAATGTCATATGAGGATGAGTTTTTTACACATTTTTAATAAAAAATTTATTTTTAAATTAAATTTGTTAATTTTAGTTATATAGAATTTAATTATATTTCTAATATGAGCGGAGCATGGGCACGATGACACGAATTGTGATGGGTCATGGGCCTTGGCAAGAATATTTTTAAAAAAATAGCGCAATAAGACATTTATTAAATGGATTGACATATCATGACACAGAGTACAATAGGAATGAACATAAATGTGCTAGGCCTGCACCATCTCTAGGTGTTAGGATAAGAAATAATTCCAAATAATAATTTTATTTGGCCACTGATTCTGTCACAAATATTTTGATTTTGTTCAATAAAATATTGTAGGTAAAAATATGAGATAGATATTACAAAGAAATAATTTCATTCATATAAATAATAATAATACAATTGAATGTTGAGCAAAAAAGTAAAGTATAAAAAATACAAAGGTTGAAGCGAACCGAATCGAGCTGAGCTCTTTTCTTAAAACAGATTCGTCGCCTCTGGTGGGTGTTAAGGATCATCGTCGTTTGTCTCTTAGGATAAGACGGTTTTGGATAACTGTCTTTGGAATACCTCCAATGACAGCCTTGACGAAATGAGCTGGTGCTGAGTTCTCTCTCACGCAAGAACGAAATAACACGGATTGTATATTGCTCAAAGTATTGGATGTTCTGTATTCTCTGTGTATCTTATTCTTAACAGGAGTCATATATATATACAAGAGGATTATAATGTAAATAAAAACAGAAGATTCAATGTGAACAAGCCTCTTGGGAATCCCCGTGAGACCTTCCAAATGCCTCAATGTGTGAATGGGGCTCTTCGTTGTCCCAAAGGACCTTCCAAATGCTAGCTTCATTCACACAATTTCCAACAAATGTTTGGTAATATCAATACCATATAAGAATTGATATTTGTGGTGGGGATAATCAGGATTTGCCACGTATCAAGGGCATAATGGTATTATCCCAGCACATCAGCAGGATCTCGGCTCCAAACGGCCATGTCATCAGCATCTTGTACTAAAGGATCAGGTTGGCCTAGTGCGGCCCGACATCCGGTCAGTACGGGTATCTATTATTCTGTGCGGCGTCGCTAGATCTTCTAGTAGACATAGCCAACCATGTGTCCAACAGTACCCCTGCACTACGGATTAGGTTGGCCCCATATGGCTAACATCTAAGTAGTTGGGCGGGCAACTGTTCAGGAATGCGGGTAGGATCCTGTGAGATACATCTAGTCAGGTGCCATACCCAGTAGCTTCGCTGTGTGGATTAGCATCCTCACAGCGAAGAGGACAGTCTCGCAAAGCAACACGTACCAGACCGAGTGTGGTACAGCTGAGCACGTGCCCCAACAGTGTCTGCTATGTGGATTAGGTTGACACTATGCGGATGACATCCACCAGCGCGACATCCAGTGACACAATGCAAGAAGGGGTGGCAGACGAGGAGTCCATGTGTCGGTTAGCCAGAGAACGGTCCAAGGCACGCATGTCAGACCTCCCCTTCCCAAGAGAATATTTGAGTCCCGAGAATAGTAAAAGGTGTGTAGACATTCGTTTTTGTCAGAGAATGTGGCAAACACGCCGCAAATACGAGGAAAAGGGACGAGAAGTCCTAGGAAGACCTCGTTTCCAGCCAGAAGCTAAAAACCCGGAAGGAGGACGTATATAAGCAGGAGACGAGCCACCGGTGAACTGTACATGCCATTTTTCTCTCACACTCTCTTATGCTTACAGCTTGCAGTTCCTTCTTCGATCAGGATTAACTTTGTCATCGGAGAGCCTTCTGGCCGCTAGAGGCGGGAGGTCCTCTAACCATTTTTTGTGAGCGCAGGACTAGCTAGAGTTGGAGAAGATTGACAGGGTGATAAGAGAATCCACATAATCAGTTGTTTACCGGCAAGGGTAGTACCAGCGTATTTTACCCTCGCACAATTGGCGCCGTCTATGGGAAATCCACCTACAAAAGTAAGAAAAGCAACCTAGAGCTCAAAACTAGAGGACAAGAGATGGCCAACCATTGGAAGGAGACCCCAAGCATTGTCGAAAGGGAATCAGGGAAGGGGAGGCATCCAGTGGTCACCTCCTCCGACCCTCCCCCAGCATCCAGAAAGATCACCAATAACCAGTCGCGTCTCTTGCATACTCGTGGAGGCATTCCCAGTCTGGGAGAGACATCCAAGGTCCCTTCCAGAGGCGCTGGGGACCCATTGAGGATCCAAGACAATGTCCCGGAAGAACAGCGTTACGATGATATGGAGGTGGAGTGCTCTCAAGAGGGATACAGCCGGTCTCGCTCCCAATACTCTCAGTCAGCACATAGGTCCAAGTCGATCAGAGACAAGGACTTGGTTGAGATCATCAGAACCCAAAACCAAACGATTCAGCACTTGAAGTTGCAGGTACCAAGGCTGTCCAAACAGCTTGAGAAAAATCAGAGATCCATTCGCCATCAGCGACAACGATCTGAGGCTCAGACGAGCCAGGATATAAAGGATCCTCCTCGCCCTTCTGAAGGCCAGGTGATGGCGCCAGAAGGAACGGGGAGAACCCACCAGCAGGATAGCAAAGGGAGGAGGGGACCACCCCATTGCCGGGAGTGGCGTAGGGTAGCTCGGGATCCCCCCAGCGCAGTGAAAATCAAAGTAGGACAAGCAACTGCACGAGTGATACATAGTAGTATCAATCAGCACCCCGTGTGCGGGACTTCAGAGACCAACTCCATCCCAGAGTCCCCGCACAGGGTGAGCGTGCGAAAAGACCATTGAATTCATCTCCGGTCAACTTTGCGCCAGCAAACTTTGAAGACATGATGACATGGCTCGATGAGCACTTCAAGGATCGGGGAATGGCCCAAGAGACTGTGAAGAGAGCCATCCAGCAGATCACTTCCACCCCACTCTCCAGGGAGATCAATAGTTACCAGATTCCCCAGGGATTCTTTTTTCCAAACTTTCAGAAGTATGATGGATAAACAAATCCCGTGGCCCACCTGAAGGATTTCCAGCAGTCCTTAATCTTGCATGAAGGAGACGAGAGTCTTCATGTAGGACATCTCCTACACCTCAACCGTACAGCCGAGATCAACCCCAGACTGGACCCCAACCATATCTCAGACCCCAGCAACAACACTCTTCAGTCAGCCGCACACCCCACTCCTACACCCCCTGCCGAGCTGCCTTCCCGCACACCAGATGCCAAGCTGCCAACTGTTCCGCACTACTCTCACGAACTTCAGCCCATCTCAGCCCATACCAGCTCAGCATGGCAACCCACGTCAGCATGGCCTCAGCAGCTGTACCTCAGCTCGGCCGTATTCCCACAAGGCTATTGGAACGAGACCATGCAGGGACCACCCGACATCTTCTGACAATTTTGTTATTATTTTTCAGATTTTGTTAGGATTGTACAAATTGTAATCATTAACTAGGGTTACCGTTTTTTGTATTAGCTGCCATTCCTTTTAGGGTTTTTTCATTGTATCCTTTAGTGGCTATATAAGCCTAGCGATGTACAAACTCAAAGGACCCCTTTTGATAATATTGAAACCTCATTTTTTGGACAGAGCACATCTCTTATTCTTCAGGTGGATTCCTAATCTTGCTGGTGGATTCCAGTGCTATTAGGTGGATTCCTAACACCTTTACTGGACTACGGTGTTAGCCCGTTCCATTCAAGGTTCTACAGTGTTAGACCTTTCAATGATTCTGTTTCCCAGAATCGTCCTACCACCTCATTTTCCCAATCACGTTCTGCGTCAGTTGGTATTAGAGCCTACTTCCAATAGACGATGCTCCGGAAGATCGATCAACAATAATGGAAGATTTGGGGATTGTTCAACAGGAGATGCATGAGCTGCGCGAACTTGTTGAGCGCCTTACCGGTGAGTTTGCTCGTATTGAGGTCCGTCAAGAACAGGCCCAGGCTTTCCCTAAACCTGTGGTCCAGAATGGTGCACAAGCCAGAGTTCCAAGAAGAGTTCCTCATCATTGTCCTATGCCTGAAGTTTTATCAGACTCCGATAGTGATGTCGATGAAAGGGTACTTAACTATGGTGACCAAAAAAGACCTACTGAGAATAGAGACTACCGAATGAAGGTGGAGTTACCTTGTTTTGATAGATATTTAGATGTGGAAGGATTTCTTGACTGGTTAACAGAGGATGAACGTTATTTTGATTACATGGGTATCGAAGAGGAGAAAAAGGTCAAGTTTGTGGTCTATCGTCTCAAGAGTGGTGCCTCAGCCTAGTGGGACCAGTTACAAATATCTAGAGCACGGCAGAAGAAGGCCCATATACATTCATGGCCAAGGATGAAGAAACTGATGAAGTAGAGATTCTTGCATGCTAATCACGAGCAGTTGTTGTTCCAGCAATATCAGAACTGCAAGCAAGGACCCAGGTTGGTCAGAGCCTACACGGAGGAGTTCTACATGTTATCTTCTCGTAATGACCTGGTAGAAAATGACAACCAGCAGGTGGCTAGGTTTAACAATGGCCTACGCCTGCCTATCCAAGACAGGGTAGTGTTACACCCAGCCTTTACTCTCAATGAGGCTGTTGAGCTAGCTTTACGAGTTGAAACTCAACTGGACAGGATCAGCG
>NMUG010002663.1:0-15694 GCA_002855965.1 Monotropa hypopitys
GGATAGAAACGACCACCAAATCTCAAGATATACACCACAAACAAAGGAAAAGGAAGAACCACTCAAGTACACCCACTAGTAATCAACATCCTAGACAACCAACAACCGAAAAGGGCTCCAAGAGTTAACCTTTATAAAAATTATTGGTTCAAAAAATTTCCTTTCGTCCTCATGCAATGCACACAAACACACAAGCACATATACATGATCACATGACACACGATACAAAATCAAAGTGATACACCCATATGAGACTAAGTGTCTCCCCAATGTCCCTAAGTTTTCGAAACGTTTGCTCTGATACCAATTGTAACGGCCCCAAAATTTTAAATTGTTTTTTGAAAGGTGATATTAGAGCAATTGAAATAACTACTGAAAGAAATACAACCATCCCAATACCACCCACATGCATAATTTACCAATCACAGGTAGGCATAAGTATGAAAAGCATTAATCTACTCATTACAAACCGGGGACCATTAACCTTAAAAGAAAAGTGCGGAAAATAAGGAAAGAGTACAATACATAAGTAATGCCTTCAAAAGTCTCCAAGTGAGGAAGGAATCCACTCCAAGCTCCTCCAATAGTCCTTTCCCTAAAAATAGAGGGTTAGACATATGCCTAGTAGAGAAACCTAAAGAATAGATATATGTAGATGCCATGTGTGCAAAACAAAGTATAGAAGTAATGGAGGACCCGAAAGGTTTTGAAAGAGATACCAGGTAAGAGTTGTTCCATTTCTTCCAAGTTCCAAGATCAAGTAATTTCCAAATTATTTTCAACTTTCCATATCAAAATAAGGTTCTCCACAATTTTTGGTTCATATAGAGTTTAGAATAATTTCGTGCTAGTCGCTCGTCAATTGACTAACTGTGAGATTCCTAGTATTACCTGACTCGACGGGAGGGTCCAGTCAAACCCACATTTCGCAATGTCGTGAACGTAGAATGTTCAGGGATCAAAATCTCGGGGATCAAAATCCCATATATGGTAACCAACTCAAAGGATCAATATCCAACATCATTTACCACTTGAATTCCAAAATTATATTTTTTTTTCAAATTCTCACATTAGGCCTAGCAGCCAAAACAAATGTTCTTCAATGGTTTAAAAATATAAATTTTACATTTCAAGTGTCAATTGAACAATACCATATCAAATTCCCAATTTTGCCCAATTTCCAAAAATAAGTCAAAATAGGATTTTCCCAAAATTGGGGGTTTTCAAATCAGTTCATGGGAATGTTAAATTGACACTCCATAGAGTCCATACAACCCAAATATTGACTCCTAAACTCGATTACAAACTCAACCAAACCCTAAGAACCTTATACTTGCATCAATTAGAAGTTTTTGCCAAAATTGAAAAGAGGGAGAGAAAGATACACATATGCATATATCTAAAGGTTAGGAAACTCTACCTTAGAGAAGAAGACACGCACAACCCTAGGTGAGGGGTCTTGGAGAGGTGCACGAACTATGCACGTCACTAGGATGGTCTTGGTGAGTACTCCCACTTTAAACCTTGGGATTTGTTCAAAATCCCAACCAATGAGCCACAAACGTAGAGAGAAGGAAGAGAGAATATGGAAGATTTAGGTGTGACGGTAGAGATAGAGAGTGAGGATCAGTTCTGGGTGAAAAATAGGGCAAGTCTCTATTAAATAATTGCTTAAAAACTCCACGGAAAGACCAATTTGTCCCTCATTAAAATCCTTCAGAGTGACAGATTTTACTCTTGCATTACCAGTCATGTGGAGCCGCATTACCGGGAATGCAGAGCTCTATCCCTTGTTGACTTTTTCCCTTCTCCCGCAAGGCCTCTTCTCCCGCACCTACTCCCGGAAACCCCCTCCTCTACTCCTGGTAATTCCTTCCAATTCACTCAACCAACTCCCGCAAACTTACCCCCTATTCCCGGTAATTCCCTTCCCTATTCCCGGTAATTGGGGCTCCTGTTCTCCCCTTCTTGTCCTCTATTCCCGCAAATCTTATCCCGTTCCCGCAAGCCTTCCCCTATTCTCGGAAATTTGAAAAGTCCAAGAAGAAACGGGTCTAGATTCTTCGTCCGTACTCCGATTGATTCGATTCAAATTGTGTTGGATTCGTAATTGAATTCTATACAACATTCTGAGGTCAAACACATCATCAATCAAGATTAGATTTTGAGATTAAAATCAATCAAAATCTATGGAATAGAATTTAAGAATTCTAAATTCGATTTTTTTTAAAATTGTAATTATATTGAAAAAGAGCCACACTTTACAATGAGTAAAATGAGGCTAATAGAGAATACAAAACACAAAAATAAACCCAATGTGCCATGGTCACCGGCCCATGTACCTAATGGGCTCCTACCTACTTAACCGGCCCATCTTTTTAGAGAGGGCATACCCGTACATTTGAACAGGAAACAAAAGAGGCAACAAAATGAGCATTCGATATAGAATACAAATCGATGAAGACCTAGAAAGCAATTTCTTGTAGCCATTGAAAACGCCCGACTTGATGAACATCTCAAGGGTTGTACCACGGATCAGGAGGATTCCATCATGGATCGAAGATTCTAGACTGCTACATGAGAGGTATAGGCTAGACTTTTACGTGGCAGACCTCATGGGGATATTTTCCCTCTCTCGTAATAGGATGTCCGGTAGATATTATCTCTTCACTCGCAATCCCTACGAGGATGTCATCTCAAGGCTACCAGATTTTGACAGATGGGCGGACACCTACATCCAGTTCTTCGGGGAATACAATTTTGCGCCGGAGGAACCGCGACTGAACCCAGTCCCGACGATGCCGGGGGATCCAGGTTGGAGGCCCAATCTTTTTCTTATTCCTAATGCTTGGTAGCCCCTGCCCTGTCTGACTACATTCATTCCTTGTGCAGATGTCTCTGAGATTACGAAGGTCCTGAGGAGAGAAGCTTCGGATGACTAGATCACCGCACTGATGAGCTGCGAGGGAAGGGATGCTCCCTCTCAGCTGGGGTATGATCCGTCGTACCGGAGCTTCCTGGAGGACAGGAAATGAAGAGGAAAAAGGAAAGTGGTCGTGGCTCCAGTTCCTCATGAACGTGCCCCTCCGCGGAAGAAGCCTGGTCTTTACCAATATTTTGTGGGAGAACCCTCGACGGTTGTGGGGGAGAGATCCAAAAGAATTGGGAGGGATGTCCCAATTATTGATGCAGTGGAGGATGCTCCTGTAAGGGCTCCGACTGGGGAAATTTAGGGGGAGTTGCTTGCGGTGAAGGGGGAGCTTTTTGAGGTACCAGAGGGACACATGTATGACGTCGTTCAGACTGCTTCTACCCGACCAGCCCCTCAGAACGAGTCTGATCCCTGGGCTCCAAAGTTTCAGAGATGCTCTGGGCTACCTGTTCTGAGATCGGACAGTGTGGATGCCGATCCGACAATCGCACACCCACTCCTCCAGGCACTTCATATGTCGGCTGATATGAAGGCCCTCCCAACTGGGGTGGTAGAGATGTATGATTAGGCCAAGGTGCATCTTATAAAGGTACCGAAGGCTCATTCTTTAATGGGGATTGCTATTTTCCTACTGATGGTGCTTCTGTTTTTTGTAGGCTTTCGAGGGCTACTCCGGAATGTACAAGGCCACTCAGGCCTCCCTCAAAAAGTCCCTCGATTGCGACGAATGGGCCCTGAAGGCAGAGGCCGACCTCGAGCTTGTGAGAGCCCAAAGGGATCTGCTCCTTCAACAACATGTAGAGGCATCGGCGGAGCAGGATAAGTTGAAGAAGAAGCTCGCGGTAGCCGAAGACACCCTCCGGCAATCACAGGAGGGCCTCGAGGAGAAGCATCACAAGGCTGCCGCGGATGCCGACGTCAAGGCTTATACGGAGGGGTATAATGACGCTGAGGTTGATTATCGGCAGCAAGTGCATGAGCTCTCCTCCGAAGCACATGAGGTTGGTTATATGGAGACTTTCAAAGAAGCGTGGAGACGGGAGCTTGATGCTGCGGGAGTGCCTGAAGATTCGCCCCTATGGGCTGAGGCATCCATCCCGGAGCCTGAAATCCCTCCTTTAGTGCTGCCGAATAGGGATGTCTAGGTTGACCTGTCGGGGGCTCTCTCACCGGAGCATTCGTTGCATGGCCTCCCCTGCTATTTTGTGTTTTTGCCTGTATCATTTGTAATATTAATACAAAAGTTTTTAATTTTAAGCATCACCTCTTTTCTTGTCTAGAGGGTGCCAGATAGACATGGACCCCTTATTAAAGATCCGAGGGGGTATGCTAAGGGGGATAGGTCTGGGTTGATGCCAGACAAATAAGGGATAGCCCCATGATGATGGGGAGAGGTCCGGATTGGTGACATACATGATCAAACCTGTGATAGATTCCGTAACAAGGGATAGGGGTGTTGGGTGGCTGGTTATTACCCGAGCCCAGAACCAAGCTCTTTATTGCAGCGACCCGGGCACCATAATCCAAACGGTCGGTCTTGGAAAGATGGATGGGCATCATAACCCAGAGCCATCGGGTGGACGACAGGTTATAACCAAACCCAAAGTTTGTGCCTGTCGGAGCCACGGTCTTCATTGCAGCGACCCGGCCAAACCAGATGGTCGGTCTTGAGCGCAGTGACCTTGCCAGGACAGACGGTCGGTCTTGGAAGATGGATGGACATCATAATACGGAGCCATAGAATGGACGATAGGTTATAATCAAGCCCGAAGTTGCACCTGCCAGAGCCATAGGGATGGACGGACATCATAATCTTGAGCCATCGGATGGACGACAGGTTATAATCAAGCCCGAAGCTGTGCCTTCCGGAGCCATAGGGATGGATGGACATCATAATCTAGAGCCATGGGATGGATGACAAGTTATAATCAAGCCCGAAGCTACACCTGCTGGAGCCATAGGGATGGATGGACATCATAATCCAGAGCCATAGGATGGACTATAGGTTATAATAAAGCCCAAAGCTGCGCTTGTCGGAGCCATAGGGATGGATGGACATTATAATCCAGAGCCATGGGATGGGCGATAGGTTATAATCAAGCCCGAAGTCGTGACTGTCGAAGCCGTAGGGATGGACGGACATCATAATCCGGAGCCATTGAATGGACGACAAGTTATAATCAAGCCCGAAGCTGCGCCTGCCAGAGCCATAGGGATGGATGGACATCATAATCCAGAGCCATGGGATGGACAACATGTTATAATCAAGCCTGAAGTTGTGCCTGCTGGAGCCACAGGAATGGATGGACATCGTAATCCAGAGCCATGGGATGGACGACAGGTTATAATCAAGCCCGTAGCTGTGCCTGCCGGAGCCATAGGGATGGACGGACATTATAATCCGGAGCCATAGGGTGGATGGTAGGTTATAATCAAGCCCAAAGTTGCGCCTGCCGGAGCCACAATGTGAATACCTGAGACAGAAATGAAAGGCACAGGACACAAAAATGTGCAGAGATATACTTCATAGATTGCCGAAGGAGATGAGTTACAAAAATTGAATTTGGGCAAACCTGTCACCCGATCTCGCAAGAAGCTACCAGAGCATGGAGCAGGTCAGGGGATGACTGGGACATTTTCATCGGCCCGAAGTGCCTGAGCGGTGTTGGGTCTAGCTGTAGGAGTCCTGTGTCGGTCAATCCATTTCTCCAGGTGGCCCTGGCGGACCAAATGCTCCATGTAGGCTTTGAAAGGAAGACAGACTGTTGTGTAGTGACCTTTCTCCCTATGGTAGGAGTAGAAGGCCCTTCTGTTGAGAATCCCTCCCACGATCTTGTGGTCTGGCTCCCTGTAGAAGGGCTCGTCCCTGATCTGTCGGAGGACAATGTAGATTGGCTCCGTGAAGGCTGTTGTTTCTGCCACGTAGTCCTCCGTCTTTGGTGCCTTTCTCTCCCCTATCTTCACAACATTGACCTGCCTCTGGTTTTGCTGGGCGGGGACAAGCTTGGCTTGAGGAGGCCGGACAGAGGCACACTCGGCCAAGAGATCCTCCAGCTGGCAAAATTTGTCTATCATTTGCATGAGGTCATCTATGTTCTCCGCATGATGGAGCATCATCTCCCGGAGCATGGGACTCTCAGACTCTAACCCTAGCTTGAAGGAGGAGGTGGCGATCCCCTGGTTGTAATTCTGGATGTCATTGTAGAGTTCCGAGTAGCGGTCGGTGTATTGCCGAAGCATCTCATCCGAGCATTTTCTGAGGCTGATAAGGGAGTCAACCTTTTTCTTTCGCTTGCCACTGCTGACGAAGCGAGCTAGGAAGGCCCGCTCTAGATCCCTGAAACTCTGGATGGATTGGAGTGGGAGCTTGTTGAACTAGAGTGAGCCTTGAGTGCCAAGACTCGTTGGAAATACTTTGCACAAAATGGCATCACTCGAGGATTAGAGTGCCATGACCTGACGGAAGTAGATGAGATGGGTGTAGGCGTCAGTCTTTGGGTCATACCTCGGGAACTTTAGCAGGTTGATTCCAGAAGGGAGGGTAGTCCAATTAATAGTTCGGGAGAAAGGGGAGATATTGAGCTGCTCCAGATGAGCATCAACAGTAAAGGTCTGCCCGACAGGATGGTCGGCATGGTGGTAACTCCGGTGGCGCCGATGCTCCCTTCTATCATCATCATCTAAGGCCGGAGAGCGATGACAGTGCCTCTCCTACCCCATGTGATGGTGGTGGTGCCTCTCCCCTAGATGGCCAGGCTCCTCCTCTGGTATTGGCAGTAGGTCACGGAGAGCACGCGGGCAGACCTCAACAAATTCCCCCTTCATATATGTATAGTGGGACGGATGATGTCCCTAAGGACCGTCCACTGGAGGGGGATTCACAACGTTTGGGGCACCGTCCGCCGTCCTCCTCCGGTCTGGCCATCCGAGCAGCCTGGCTCTCAGCCACCTTTTTCCCTTGCGTTCTCAGTCTTCCCTCGAACGGTGTCTGTGCACCCTCCATTCCGACGAGCGTGTGGCTGAATCTGCAGTAGCAGGAACTTTGGCCACCCGGTCCCTCTGATAGGCGATCTTTGCATCCTTCTATTTTAGCATCTGGTCCATGGCCGCTGCATAAGCCGAATCGAGCTTCGGCGTTAGCCTGGAAGGGGAGGCAAAGATCCCCAAAGAAACGTGATGTTGGGGCTGAGGGGGAATGAGGGGGAGGGAGGCATCCGGGTTCGCTGGTGGAGTATTTCCATCTTCCATAGAGGGGGGGAGGTTTGGGGTTGTCTTGAGTGAGGAACAGATGTAAGGTTGCCATCAAGGTTGGGGTGTACCGACTCCCTAGCAGAGTCGCCAATTGTGGTGGCTGGTAATTTGCTAGAACACTTCCGACGTCTGGTCCTTCGGTTGACGGTCGTCGGCTGATGATCCGGAGGCTTACGTGGGTCCCTGCAAAGAGAAAATAGGATTCTCCTGCTTGGCTCCTACAAAACAAGGGTTAGTGCCCGACGGTCGGTTGTGACCAATGGGGCCTCCGATGCTTAAGTTAGTCTCCTTCTTTTGTGGAAAAGATAGAAAGTAGCGAGGTGAGGCCAGACGGTAGATGTCGAGGACCAGATCCCTTAAACAGTACCCCATGTGGGGTATTTATCGGGGAAGGTTGGCTTGGGTCTCAAGGCTAGTGCGTAAATCGCGCGTCATGGGCTTCCCCATACGACATTGGGCCCGAATGTTGCACATGGTGGGCCATATGGGCCGGTGCTATCGGTGGGTCGGTCGTACAGATGGGGATCTGTGTAGACGCTCGAGGAGCCCCGTGCTGGGTATTGCCAAAAGGTAGACCCTCCGCTGGAGAGTTAGTCGGCCGGGAGCTGTATCCTTGCCACAAGGATTGCACTAATTCTCTACTGATCGGCGTGGTGATCGGAGATCAGTTGTTGCTTATCAGACAAGCCCCAGATTGCATGTGATGGTCTGCTGAAAAGTATTCGCCGAAGGTTCGTTTGTCTGACGAGTCAGGGCACCGACTGATCCTTAATGCCCGAGAGAGCACTCAATGATGGGTCCGTCCTCTAGAGGCCGAGGTCCGGCTACGAAATTTTATTTGAAAAGCACTTGATCAACGTTTTTTTCAAATGAGAGGTCTTGAGAAGTTAGTTGGAAAAGCACAATGTATTAGAATGCTGTGTCTAGAAGTTGTATATAGAAGACGGATTGGTAATGAACCCTTAGGTGTCAGTTCAATATATGCAAACCTTTGTTTGATATTTGTGCATGTTTGGTGATATGTGATTATATGTTTTGTTTGATAAATACTTGTTGATGATCGGGATTGAAATGGACAATGTTGAGTCTGTGTCTACCAGTCTGGCTGAAGGGGAAGTGAACCAGTCCCCAGCACCGGTGCATCCTCCAGTTATGATGAATGCTGAAAGGGTGGAGGCCACAATGGATCAATTCTTGGAGAATCAGTCTACTTTCATGTAGTGGCAGACCACTCAGCAGGTAAGTGCGGCTACCACAAGCATACTTGATCGCTTTCGACGCCTTTGTCCTATGGAGTTTGAGGGGACGGTATCTCCCTCATTGACAGAAGAGTGGTTATGAAGAGTTGTACCTAATGCTCAAAAGGTGAATTTGGCCACATTCAACTTGAAGGGAGAAGCATTGTTTTGGTGGGAGGCATACAACAGGAAGATGATGATGCCGGTGATTGGGGAAATTGTTGTAGCTCCTCGTATGATGACTTGGGAGCTGTTTGTGAAAGGCTTTAATGATCAGTATTGTCCAGCGACATACAGACTAGATCAGGAGAATGCTTTCCTCTACTTGAAGTAAGGATCTATGTCCGTGATAGAGTACAAGGCAAAGTTTGCGGCTTTATCTCATTTTGCTGTGGAATTGGTGAGTATAGATGAAAGACATTGTCAGCGGTTCCGGTATGGCTTAAATACCAGTATTGCTACCAGGTTGACCTCTTTCTGTGAGAGGGATTATGCAGACCTTATGGATATGGCTAGATACATCGGGAGAGATGTGGACAGAATGATGGAACAACGAGCAAGGAAGAGCAAAACTGGTGGAAATTGGAAGGCAAGTCCACTAGTGAGGGTGGAAGTTTCAAATCTGGTGTCAACATGCCTACATTCAAGAAGAGACATAGTGGCTCTCAGTCACAGGGAAATTGGGGAAGAAAAGAAGGAAACAAGAATCGAGGGATCCAAATGAGGGGAGACGATGTTTTGGTTGTGGTAGTGGGGGACATTTTATCAGAGATTGCCCGAGGTCGATAGCTGAAACGAAGGAATTTAAATGTTTCAATTGCGGGAAGTGGGGACACAAGTCTCCACAGTGTCCTAAGCCACGTGGGCTGGCAACTTCGGCAGTGGTGGGTTCATCCGGTGGGGCAACTAAGAGTACTTGCAGCACTGTTAGGCCATGACGAGTTTTTGCTATCACTCGCCAGGGAGCTGAGGCTGTACTAGAAGTGGTTAAATGTAATATCTTTATATCTGATCATTATGCACGTGTACTACTAGACTCTGGTACAACTCATTCTTTTGTATCCATAGCATTCGGGTTGAGGCTAGGCAGGCTTTCTTCTACATTACCTTATGTCCTGACTATTTCTACACCTATGGTCAAATCTATACTCATGAACTCATGTTATTCTGGGTGTGAACTATGGTTGGGTGGGAAGGCTTTCTCGGTGGATTTAGTTCCCTTACCCATGACTGATTTTGATGTCATTTTGGGTATGGATTTCCTATCCACATATCATACGATGATCGATTGTTTGATTAAGGAAGTAGTATTCCGAATTCCGGGTGAAGAGGAGGTCAAGATCTGTGGTGAAAAAGTGTTGTGGAAAGGTTGACTAATATTGAGTGTTCGAGCAAGAGCCTTGTTGATCAAGGGCTATACAGGATTTTTGGCACATGTGATTGATACACAGCAGATGAGTCCTAGTGTGGTCGACATTCCAGTGGTATGTGACTTTGCAGATGTGTTTCCAGATGAGTTGTCAGGTATAGTTCTAGATTGGGAGATTGAGTTCACTATTGAACTTGTTCCCGGGACAAACCCTACTTCTATAGCTCCTTATCGTATGGCACTGGTAGAATTATTGGAGTTAAAGATGCAGCTTAAAGAATATATTGACAAGGGTTTTATTAGACCCAACATGTCACCGTGGGGTTCTTTTGTTTTATTTGTAAAGAAGAAAGACGGGTCTATGAGGATGTGCATAGACTACCATCAGCTTAACAAAGTGATAGTGCAGAACAAATATCCACTCCCAAGAATCGATGATTTGTTTGATCAGCTACAGGGGTCATCCATCTTTTCTAAAATAGATTTGAGATCTAGATATCATCACCTGAAGATTTGAGATGAAGATGTGCCCAAGTCAGCATTCAGAACCCGTTATGAGCATTACGAGTTTTTTGAAATGACATTTGGCCTCACAAATGCGCCTGCAGTATTCATGGATCTTATGAACATGGTTTTCCAACCCTACTTGGATTCATTTGTCGTGGTGTTTATTGATGACATCTTGGTATATTCAAAATCTGAAGAAGATCATGAGCGACATCTGAGAATTGTGCTACAGACTTTGAGGGAGAAGCGCCTTTTTGGAAAGTTCGGAAAATGTGAATTTTGGTTGCAGGAGGTGGCATTCTTGGGCCATGTCATATCCAAAGAGGGGACTAGAGTAGACCCGAAGAAGGTGGAGGCAGTGGTTAGTTGGGAGAGACCAACTAGTGTTACAGAGATTTGAAGTTTTCTTGGGCTAGTAGGTTATTACCGTCAGTTTATTCCGGGGTTCTCTTCTATTGCTTTGCCAATGACGAAGTTGGTTCGTAAGAATGTAAAATTCTTGTGGTCTGTTGAGTGCGAAGAGAGTTTCATGACTCTGAAGGAAAAATTAGTGTCAGCACCTGTCTTGTCTGTCCCTAAGGGTACCGATGATATGGTGATTTACAATGATGCTTCCTTGAAAGGATTGGGTTGTGTGCTGATGCAAAAGGGCAAGGTGATCGCATATGCATCTCGACAATTGAAGCCGAATGAGCTTAATTATCCGGTGCATGATCTTGAGTTAGCTACGGTGGTTTTTGCCTTGAAACCGTGGCACCATTATTTGTATGGGGTCACATGTGAAATCTTTTCTGACCACCAAAGTCTCAAGTATTTATTTACTCAAAAGGAGCTCAACTTGCGACAACGGAGATGGATGGAACTGATCAAGGACTATGATTGCCCCATTCATTATCATCCGGGCAAAGCCAATGTTTTTGCAGACGCTTTGAGTTGCAAATCTGCAGAAAGTCTATCTTGTGTCCGATGTGCTCGAATAGAAAATTTTTGTTAAGTGAAAAAGATGAACGTCGCTTTTGTGGTGAGTCTTGATAATGCCCTTTTGGCTCATTTTTCTATTCGTCCTATTTTTGTGGATCAAATTCGAGCAAGCCAAGACTCCGATGAATTTTAGTGAAGAAGAAGCAGATGGTGACGAAGGGCATTGATGGTGAGTTCAGAGTCAATGGTGACGGAATGTTATTGTTTGGGTCACGAATGTGTGTTCCAAATGATCCAGAGTTAAAATACAGTATCTTGGAAGAAGCCCATAGCTCAGTTTATGCCATGCATCCAGGTGGTAATAAGCTTTATCGAATTCTTCGGGAGAACTTTTGGTGGAAAGGAATGAAGAGGGATGTTGCAGAGTTTGTAGCCAAATGCTTGACTTGTCAACAGGTTAGGGTGGAACATCAATGGACGGCAGGGTTATTGCAACATCTACCGATACCAGAATGGAAGTGGGAGCATGTAACCATGGAATTGGTGGTGGGGTTGCCGAGGTGCAGTAGAGGTTTTGATTCTATTTGGGTTGTGGTGGATCGACTCACTAAATCTTCTCACTTTTTGTCGGTTCGTGTTACATATTCTACCGATAGATATGCTAAACTATATATTGCTGAGATTGTGAAACTTCATGGAGTTCCAGTGTCTATTGTTAGCGACAGGGATCCAAAATTTACTTCTCGATTTTGGCATAGTCTATAACATGCCTTGGGGACTTCCTTGAAGTTCAGCACAGCTTTCCATCCGCAGACAGATGGGCAGTCGGAGAGGACTATCTAGATCCTAGAAGACATGTTGAGAGGATGTGTACTCGATTTCCAAGGTGCTTGGGATGATTATCTTCCTCTTGTGGAATTTGCATATAACAATAGTTTTCAGTCTAGTATTGAGATGGCTCTGTATAAGGCGTTATGTGGACGACAGTGTCGTATGCCCATTTGCTGGAGTGAGGTGGGGGAGCGCCAGTTATTGGGACCAGAGTTGATTCATCAATCTGCTGATAGAATAAAGTTGATTCGAGAACGATTGAGGATTTCTCAGAATCGGCAGAAGAGATATGCTGACAACCGTTTGAGAGAGTTGGAATTTGAGGTGGGTGACCGTGTTTTTCTTCGGGTGTCTTTTTGGAAGGATGTGGTTCGTTTTAAAGGCAAGGGAAAATTGTCATCTAGATATGTGGGGCCATATGAGATTATGGAAAAGGTTGGTGTCTCAGTTTATTGCCTATTGTTGCCTGTGGAGTTGTCATAGTTATATGATGTCTTTCATGTGTCCAATCTTCGGAAGTACATTACGGATCCTTCTCTTGTATTGAGGGCTGAAGCATTGGAAGTGTGTGAAGACTTGTCATACTTTGAGGAACCCTTGAGGATTATCGATCGGAAGGAGAAAGTATTGCGCTTCAAGATAATTCCTTGGATGAAAGTACTTTGGAGGCAACATGGTGTGGATGAAGCCACTTGGGAGGGAGAAGATGCTATGAGGGCAAAGTACCCGTATCTCTTCGTATTGGGTACGTATCCTAATTTAGAGAGCGAAATTTCTTAAGGGAGGGTGAGTTTTCACACACGTTCCATTTTTAAATAATTAATTAAATAGTTAAAAATAAATTAATAACAAGAATAAAAGAGTTGGTGATCAATATCCCATTGTTAACAAGATAATTAAAGAGTACGGTGAGAATTAATAGTGGTAAAAATGTTTATTTGGGATTTTATTGAATCAAAAGTGATTAGAGGACTATATAACTTAATGGGGTGGTAAGTAGGATAATAAACCTTAACTAACCTAGGGTAAGTCAGTCATTTAACCTAAAAACGGATTAGGGTTAGAGGGGGTGGTTACAAGGTTGATTATTGTTCGTTTGGAGGAGATTAGAGGCTAGAGAGAGAGAGAGTTTGAAGGGAACAAGAACATTGGAGAGGCTTTTGGAGAAGAGATAGGAGGAGAATCAAGTTCCTTCAAGGAAGAACATTGTTATTAAGGTATGCATCTTCCCTTGTTTGTATAATTATAAGTTAAAATGGATTTAATTAAGGGGTTATTTACAGATTTGTTTTAGAGGGTTAGTTCATGGTTTTTATGGTTTAAAACCTAGATCTATGTGGTTCAGAATGAATGGAAGTTTGTTCTTAGGATTTGGAGTTGTTAGGAGGATGATAGAAGAGGTTTAAGTATACATATTTTAAGTCCTAAGTGTTAAAAATCGATTAAAATAAAAGAGATTAAGTTTGGGTTAAGAACAAAATCGCCTATTTTGCGATCTGTCCAGGAGGGACCGGTCCCTTTCTAAGGGGTACCGGTCCCCTTTTTCATTATAGGTTCTGTCCCTGAAGAGGGACTAGTCCCTTTCTGAGGGGTACCGATCCCTTTTGAGCAGAAGGACCAGTTCCAAAAGAGGAATCGATCTCTCCTGGAGGTGTACCGGTTCCTTTTTGGATTTTTTTGGGCAGTGTTTAGGTGTTGTCCTAAGAACTTTGGGGAGTTGTTTGGAAGTTAGTTGGGAGGTTTAATAGGATAACTTGAGTTCTTAAATAACCTAAAACAAGTTGTTAATCATTCACTTGATCTATAATTCTACACTTGGTACTTTTAAAAGAATTGACTTTATCTTAGCCTAGTTCTGCAGGTGAGGAGCTGGGCCCTTTTTCAGTACCAGAGTAGACGTTGCGTGGTGTTTTTCAATATACCTCAGTGAGTGTGTAGATTTCCTTCATATGTAGCTCATCGTTGTGCAATTGTAATTACTTGTGGATGATTGTAATGTGATCAAGCATGTTACTTTTCTTTACCCTTCCATGGTTGTATGATATGTATCCAAATATGATTTCACATGTCCTTGATTATTTGTTGAGGTTTTGGAGTGTACTTCTTATATGTATACATGCTCACATGATTAGATGATTGATGTGAATTCTTGGGGTATTATTATCCAACATCCATGATATCGCATGCTATTTTTGATAGATGATATTGATGGCGACTTAATATTGTGATTACTTGGTGGGTGCAAGCATGTTCATATCATTGCATGGATTGTTACATTGTGGGAAAATTGAATGTGTGTTATTCATTGTGTTGTACATCCATGCACATCTTTATCACAATGTGGTGGTGATTGGTGTATCCTCGGCAACGGGCTTAGGGGGACAGTAGATTCTTAGCAATGCGGCCCTAAGACGGTAGATGCCATTTCGTAAGGATTATCCCCGACAATGGGCTTAGGGGGCAGTAGATGCTTAGCAATGTGGTCCTAAGACGGTAGATGTTATTTCGTGGGGATATTGTATTCCGGTTGTGGTGTTGAGAGACAGTAGATGCTTGGCAATGTGGTCTCAACATTGTGTTTGTCATTGATGGAATACTAGGGCTTGATTGATTTGCCCTATGGCTAGTGAGTTTGATTGATTCACCCTCAGCATTGGTGTTTTGGTGGTTTGTGAAAGCCTCCCAATTATTGAAAAGATGCATTCCATCACATTCATTGCATATGCATAATTATATACTAGTTGTGGACTTGTTTTAGGGGAGAGACACAACCCCTTCATTGATCGTTATTCTTTATTTACAATGCATTTAATGATTTGCTATATTGACTGTAAATCTAACACTTTTGGATATTTTGTTGTTCTCTCTTGTTGTGGCATTGTATCTAGGTAAGGAAGTGTAGCGGGGTTCATTACCAGTATCTTGGAGCTGCTCTTGTTGGCTAGAGCCATATTCATACTGGTCTCTCAGTACCTTTGTTTTTCTCCATAGTAGTGTGCGATTGTGAGTCAGATATCTATGTTCAGACTAGTGCTATTAGTAGATGTTCTTATTTGGGACCTTGTTTTGGGGTCATTGGTAGTCACACTTGGTACTTGGGATGTGAAGTTTTAACTTATTTAATATTTTGTTTTCCACTGCGTAGTTTTATTATTTGGTTGAGACTGTTAGTTTGGGGAATTTTATATCTTTTCCTCTCCTGGAGTTGGTATTTAGGTCATGACTCATTGCTGGATTCTATTTAGTTGTTATTCTGGGATGGGTCGTGACAAGATCGAAGTTATGCAGAGTTACAGGAGTAGTAACCTACTGTGATTTGCACAGAAATTTATACACAAAGAAGAAGAACAGATACTCGATCGAGACACTCATGCATCTCATACATACAAAGATTCACATAGGTATTTTGATCAAACAAGGTAAAACACACACATTCACATTCGATCACACAGGTACGAATTCACTCTCACAAATCGCACAATCTATTGGAAGAATTATTTAAGGTGTTCTTCATTCACTCTGTTTGCAATACATTTAGCCTCTGTATTATACAACAAATTAATCTCTGTGTTATACGACAAATTAGGATATATCGAAAGAGAAGAGATTGATATTCACAGAGAATTTAAATAGATCGATTGAAGA